>VDFB02095094.1:0-18568 GCA_007258455.2 Sequoia sempervirens | reverse complement strand
AAACATGATGCTATAATGCTAGAATGCTAAATGAATTAAATGCATGAGCTCTAATTAATCACCTGTCCCCAATGCTTAGATTCACACAAGTATTTATAGAGTTTTTCGAAAGATTCTGATTGGCTGTCTTGATTGATGGTTGTGATAATTCCTGGCAGATCGAATGGCTGAAGATGGATGAAACTGAAGAGAAAATAGAAAAAAACTTGAAAACAAGATTTTTCTATTTTTATGAAAGAGAAAAAGATAAGAAGATAAGAAATCATCTTTTTTTAAAAGGATAAAAGAAAGATTTAAAAGCTGATAAATAATGAATTAAAAATTCAATTATTTATTTGTGGATGATATTCAATTTTTTCTTAATTAAATGAAATATTTAATTAAGCTTTTAAGGAAAGCAGAAGAAAGTTTGTGATAAGAAGAAAGCTTTAATTAGGATTTTTGAAGAAAGCAGAAGATATCATATTTAAATAAAATATTTAATTATGATATGAGAAGAAAACAGAAGATTTCACAATTAAATAAAATATCTAGTTGTGATTTAGAAAGAAAGTATAAGATCTTTAATTAAATAAGGTTTATTTAATTAAATCACATTTATGAAATTAATTAAATGAAACATTTAATTATTTAGAAGAAGAATTTAAAATAGAAGAAAGAGAGATATTTAAACTTAATTAAATCAAAAGATTTAATTTAAATTCAAACAATGATAATTAATCTAAATAAATAAAATGCATTTATTTAATTAATTAAGTGGACGTATGAAAATAATTAAATAAAATAAATTTATTTAATTATGAAAGAAGAATAAGATGAATGAACAATATAATTAAATTAATGAAATTTAATCATATGTAGAGGACTTTTAGATAAATTAATTAAATAATATATATTTAATTAATTGCCAGGATTATAGACATGACCATTTTTATGCGTATACATTTTGCCCCTCTTTGAAGTGATGTGTGAAACGCATTGCTTCAAAGAAAATATTTTTTTTTTTGCCCCTGATATGTTTCCGATTTTTGATGTCGATGATGCCCCCTCGGGAGGTAAATCACGGAAGATGATATGAAGCCTATTTGAAGATAAAATGTCAAGAATGATAGGGAAACAATGATTTAGCTCCCGATGAATGATGTTTGTGATGGCCCAGTGAAAAATAATATTGAAGGAATGAAAAATGCCATTAACTCTCACCCTAATAGACCCTTAAAAGGTGAAAAGGGGTAAAATGAAGTGTCATTTTCAACCTGCTGCTACAGTGAAAAGTGAGCTCTGATAGTGACTTGGTGAGATGGAGATCCCATTGCATAGGCATAGATTCGAGCGAGCGCGCCGATACCAGAGTCCAGCTGCGTATGGACCACTGGTGAGTGATTCCAACCGTTTATGATTTCAAATTTCGCATTTTGAATCGATTTTGCAAATGTTTTAGGTCGGTTTGTAGTTGTTCAGTCGCGTTTTAGCAAATTCGACAAAAAATTTAGCGCTTTCGTAGAGTGAGGCAGCGCATATAGGAAATTCTGTAGCGCATATAGGCGTAGGTTAAAAATGCATCTTTTAGCACTTATGACAAATAGAGTAGTGCATATAGGTTCAAATCGGCTTATAAGATCCTGTAGCGCATATAGGGCACAAAATTGCGCATATAGGGCTAGGGCCACAAATTAGATACAATTGCGCATTTGGGAGTTAAAGTTGGGCATCCATGGGATAGATTAGCGCATTCCGAGTTTTAGCATTTATGGGAAAAGTTTTAGTGCATTCGAGCGAAACTGTTGCGCATTTGTGGTTTAGCGCATCTGGGCAACATAGTAGCGCATATGGGAAATTTTTTGACAGAATTCCTGTGTGATGAAAAATGATGATTTAAATTGCTTCCTTAGTCAATAGATAGATGAATTGTAGTACCATCATGCTGATATGGATAAAAATGATAGAAAAATATGATAAAGAATTGATAACTTTGCTTCCAAAATAGAAAACAAAGAGTAGATAGCTTGATAACTTTGTTAAAAACAAAGAGTACAATGATTGATTGATTGATTGTGTTTGGATAACTTTGCTTCTCGCGATTGAAAAAAAAGAATAGATGTTTGATAAATTTGCTTTCTGCGATAGAAACCAAATAGTAAAATGAGGATACAAATTTGCATTCATGACTGAAATACAAATAGGAAATGAATTGTGTGTTGATAAATTTACTTTTCTGAAAAGAAAAACAAATAGTAAATGATGATAGAGTAGATTGATTGGATATTCAGATAGATTGATTTAACACTTGATATGGGTCATTGATATGATTCGTTGATTGTGGGTCATTGATTGAATTTGCTGGATAGATAGATCACATGATATGAGTCTGATTAATGTGTCCTTGTGATGATCGAAAATAGGAGGCTTTCAAAAGCCTTCAGATTAGAGAGCGGTTCCCACTATGTTGGGAGCGAGTAGGAGAGCTTACACCAGCAGAGTTACAGTGGATAGCAGATTGTGGACTGGGACCTTTGTTGACCATGCCGCGAGGTATTTAGATCAACAGGGGACTGTTGACTGCTTTGGCAGAGAGATGACACTCAGAGCATAACACTTTTCACTTGCCGACCGGTGAGATGAGTGTGATGCCTGACGATGTGTATAGGATTCTTAGGATTCCAGTTGTTGGTGCCCTTGTGGTTTATGACCACAAGGAGATTGGTGGGACCGAGGCACTGTAGTGGATATGTGGCGATGCGAGCATTTGTGGATACTGGATAGATTGGGAGGATTTCAGTAGATATCCAGCCTTAGTTGCTGTGTTGGCGGCGTTCATTGGGGGCTTCCTTGGACTGGACCATCGGTCGAAGGGATTTGTAGTTGGTTGGGGTAGGATGTTGGAGTGGTTGGTGACACAGCCACGGAGGTATGCTTGGGGGAGCTATATATTAGCAGACATGTATCATGATCTTCATCAGGTTGTATATAGAGGATCCACTAGCTTGGCGAGTGGGGTGACACTTCTACAAATCTGGGCATGGGAGCATATTGTGATCACGAGACCACTTTGCACGAGAGATAGGCTAGCAGGGAGGCCCTATGTGTATGCGTATTCTGGTGCACTTGTCCAGCAAAAGCTGGGCAAGGTAGAGTATTGGCGACGGGTATTGGATGATATAGATGCAGTGATATGGAGACCATACATGGATTGTGAGGCATGGGGGAGTGATCACTTAGAGATGTCATTTGTCTACAGACTGCGATATCTGATAGGGCAGACTCCCTTTATTATTGAGAGATTTCTGGCATTGCGGGTGCTGAGATAGTTTGGATTTACCACGAGGGGATACCCGCGAGTTACTCATTATAGGCGGCGCAAGGGAGGTGATCGAGGATAGGGCCATGTATCCCAAGTCACGGGTAGCATACACAAAATATTACACCTTGCCTTGGCGGGCGCGGACAGCAAACATACGGAGAGGTCTGGGATCTTAAAGGATGACCCACATTGATTATACACATTGTTTTATCGCATCCATTTCCACGGTTTACAGTACCAGATGAGCCATGGGCCATTGGGGGACAAGGGGATGTGGCTGACAGAGAGTAGGCGATGGGTGGAGGAGAGGAGGAGGAGGGAGATGAGGCAATGGGTGGAGGAGATGAGGAGGAGAGTGGAGGAGATGGTGACGAGGACAACTCGGATGGCGGAGATGATAGGGGAGATGATGATGGAGAGGAGAGGTGGCAGAGGTTGGACAATCTGGGCAGAGCACGGTGTCGGCAAGCGAATCACAGCGGTAGACCAGAAAATGATTAGGGTGGTATCCTCATCTCGGCCCGAGCCGCGAATGCTTCCAGTAGAGCACCGGAGGTTAAAACGTTTAGGGGACAAGCAGGAGCTGCTTCTGAGCAGCCCTTTCAGGCTCAAAGTGTGATAGATGCGATTATGAACCACGGCAGGAGGCTTAGATCACGAATACAGTCTGAGCTTAGAGCCGCGAATCTGAGGCTCATTCACACTTGATTCCTGGGTGACCCGCAGGTTGGTAGCAGAGAGGGATGCACTTAGACGACGGGCATTGGAGGCCGAGGGTGTGGCACAAAGACTCATGGGTACCGTAGAGAGTACATCATTACGGGAGGCCATTGCAGAGGGATTTGAGGTAGCTAGAGAGGCCGAGTACTACAGAGTCAGATATGAGGAGTTGTGTCCTCCCAAGTGTCGAGAGCCTTATCCCCAATCACGGACATCGACACATGGCAGAGAGGTTACAGGGCCTCGACAGGATCCCGATGCAGGGGGTAGTGGTAGGCCGCATCCTTCCGGACCAGCTCCTTCAGGGGCATCTACCAGCTAGCGTTTGGGATAGATATATTTTGGCACATATGCTTATCATTTTTTCCGGAGCATGTATATTGAGTTTTGATCATATCTCATGTATCATGTTTTGAACTTTTTAGTTTCATTGGACATTGGACATTTGTATTATTTTGATGAGCGATGATATGCAGCGGCGATGATTTTGATGATGATATGTTATGCATTCTTGATGTGATATGGATTATACTTTTAGTCACATATGATATAAGGTGGATATTGATATGTCTTTATTGTTTTTGCGGACTAATCTTATGATGCAAGATGATCTAATGATATGATGCAGATGGATGATCTAGGATGTAGATGCAATGATTGTGATAATGTAGATATGAGTTGTTGATTTTTGAATTTTGTTTCAAATGCAGAAATGAATAGTATGTGTATGAAATGCATCATGAAATTATGATATGAAAATGGTAGATAATGAATGTGATACTGATAATGATAATGATGAAAAGATAAATGATATATTTGGTAGTGTTTATGTAATGAAAATGGTAATGCGATGAAAATGAAATAATTATAATGTGGAATGCAATAATATGAAACGAATGAGTGCAATGGTAATGGAATGATACTAGATGATGATGATAAATGATAGTAAATGATAAATGATAAAGATATAATGATATGATAATGAATGGATAAGAAATGATAATGTTTATGAAAATAATGATATAAAAATGATAAATAAATGAATCTAATGGTAAAAAAAAAATGAAAGAAAGATGATAGTGATAAATGATGAATGATAGTAATGATATGATAATGAATGGATAAGAAATGATAATGTTATGAAATAATGCTAAAGATCTTATGATAGAAAATGAAATAAAGATGATAATGATAAATGATAAAGATATAATGATATGATAATGAATGAACGATATGAATGATAATAAAATAAAATAAATGATATGAAGTGAGAAATGTCCAAATGTCCTCCTTAAAGAGTTCAAAGATACATGACAACTGTTAATGTTTTCATTCAGCCTTTCAGAACACTGATGTGAATCCAATATGCAGATATATACAAATGATCTAACTAACATGCAACTAAATGAAACTAACCAATTTTTTGAGCCTATTATAAGCATTCTTGAATCATCATAGAGCATCTTAAAATGTTGGAAGTATGTACAAGCATCAGAGGGGAAATTAGCACCAATGATGACCTGAGTACAACTTTCATGATTTTTGATATAGCAAGCGAACACAAGCATCGAGGTATAATTGAACTGAGATGACCTGAGCATTTCTTGCATAAACAGATAAAGATTAACCACCCTTCCGATGCAGATGTGGAACTGTCATCAATGATATTGCTTTGGTAATCATGTCCTATGACATATTTGCATCAAATTGATCGTTAACCTCAAGAAAGCAGACAAAGAAAAATCATTCTCATTCCTTGCCCCTCTAGTTCAGTACATCATTGAGTGTGCTCCAGAGTAATGATATCGAAAATCACACAACCTTTGTTCAAAAATGTAATACTGTTATTTCATATATTATTCAGATTTTTAGATCATCCAATAGATAATGAGATGGTATCTGCTGAAAAGTGTTCATGATATGGCTCGATGATCGGATAAGGTTTTGCCTAAGTTGGTTGTTTGTTCGCATGCTCGGATTTTATGACATTGTCCAACTGTTTTAGTATGCTCTGAAAAGGAAGTGCCCCCAGTTTGACATTTGCCCCATATATCGACACAACTTGCGAAAAGGAATATGTACAATAATCAAGCCATGGTAAGACGTTTTATCACTCTAGGCAAATGACGGCAGGATGATGCAATTATAACCCTAAGATGCGGAAAAAGATGCGAAAAAAGGAAAGCTGAAAAGCCAAAGTGCAAAACAGGAACTAATAGATGGAGAGATACAGATAGCGTCTGTTTGCCAGATTTTCACTATTTGTGTTTATTGCATTTTTCTGATTTCTTTTTGATTTTTTTGTATTTTTTTTTTTTATGTATTTTTTTGTCAATGGTACACTTTGTTTGCAGTTTTTCACCCTATGACATTTTTGTATTTTTTTTCAAGACTTTTCTACTATTTTTTGAATTTTTTTTAGGACCTTTTCTCTGTTTTTGAATTTTTGAGGTTTTTTCTTTATTTTTTGAAAATTTTTTGGACTTTTAGGATGATGATAGCTGCCTTAGACATAATATTTCTTGAGTGCATCTTTGTTGATGGGTTCATCAAACAGGTCCCCTTCTGGCGTCGATAACTTGTATGCTCATGAACCGTAGACTGCGATAACCACATAAGGGCTTAGCCAATTTGGTTAAAACTTTCCTTTCTTTTCTCTGTTTTGCTGATTTCATGGATTTTCTTTCAGAACTAGATCACCCACCTAAAAGGTATGTGGCTTTACTTTGTGATTATAGCTACGAGACATCATTTGTTGGTATGCTTTCAAATAGTTAGCTGCTCTTTGTCTCTTTTCATCTAGGAGTTCTAACTCTTGCAGTCGGGAAATTCTGTATTCATCATCTGTTATGAGACCTTTCAGTGATACTCTGAGTGATGGTATTTCAACCTCTAAAGGCAATATGGCTTCTGCTCCATAGACTAGAGCATAGGGTGTTTCTCCCATTGGCATTCAGAAACTAGTTCTGTAAGTCCACAAGGCAGGATTGAGTTGAACATGCCAATCTTTCCCTAAATCATTTACGGTCTTCTTCAAAATATTTAGTATAGTCTTGTTTGAGGCCTGCTTAGCCATTCCCTTGTGGATAAGTAAGGTGTTGAATGTCACATGTTGAATATGGAATCTCTCACAAAGTTCATCAACATGCAGTTCTTGAAAAGTCAACCATTATCTGTAATAATGGAATTAGGAATACCATACTGACAAATAATGTAGTTGAGTATGAAGGATGAAATTTGTTTTCTGGTGACTTTAGAGAGAGGTACTGCCTCAATCCACTTAGTGAAATATTTTGTCGCTGTGATGATGAACTTGTGCCCATTTGAAGATGAAGGATGAATTTTTCCTACTAGATCTAACCCCCATTGAGAAAATGGCCAGGTTGGTGTGAACGAGTGAAGTTCTTGTGCAGGAGCATGAATAAGATTCCCATAGATGTTTTGAGCATGTTTTTAACAAAGTGAATGATTCCTCTCATTGTAGGCCGGTGGCCCCATTCTAATCAATTTCTTGGATAAGGTTAGTCCACTCGAATGAGTACCACAAATGCCCCCATGAACTTCTTATAAATCTTTGTCAGATTCGTTACGTTCAAGACATCGAAGTAAAGTACCATCAAGACCATGGCGATAAAGGGTATCAGCAATAAGGGTATATCGAGAGGATTGTCGGATAAAGTTACGTTTTTGGTTGCGGGATAAGTCAGGTGGAAAAGTATTGTCTTTTAGGTAGGCATAAATCTTACCATACTAGGGTGAATCGGATCCTACCAGATGACAGATAATTTGGCTTTCAGGTGTGTCATAAGCAGGTGTAAATAATTGTTCCACCATAAATTCATAGCGAGTATGTTTTTCTAGGAGTTGTAACAATGATGCGATTGTAGCCATAGCGTCAGCTACTTTGTTATCAAGCCTTGGAATTTGTGTGAACTGGATGTCCACAAAGTACTTCTTGAAGTCATCGACCATCCTTTTGTATGGCAATAATTTGTCATCTTTAGTTTGATAATCACCATTGATTATATTAATGACTAACTGTGAGTCACCATAAACTTGTAGCTCGGTAATCCTCCATTCCAATGTTGTCTTTAGTCCAATGATTAGTGCCTCATATTCGGCTATGTTATTGGTGCATGGAAACATTATCCTATATGACCAAGGAATAGTATGTCCTTTAAGGGTGACAAAGAGAATGCCTACCCCCAATCCATGTTGAGTAAAAGAACCATCAAAGTATAAGGACCATAGTTGCTTGAATTCTGTAGTGAAAACATCAGCATCTAGAAATTCAATGCGCAAGGGGTGCTCTGCTTGTAGTGGAGCGTCTGCTAGTTGATCGGCGATAACTTGTCCCTTGATTGCTTTGCGATCAACATAGTGGATGTCAAACTCACTCAGAGTCATAACCCATTTTGCTAACCTTCATGTCAACATAGCTTTGCTTAATATATATTTAAGTGGATCAATCTTTGCAACAAGATTAATCGTATGTGTTAACATATAGTGTCAAAATTTTTGTGAAGCAAAGACCACTGCTAGGCAAGACTTCTCAATGAAAATGTAGTTGAGTTCATGTCCTGTCAATGTTCGGCTGATATAATATATTGCTCTTTCTTTCCCTATATGGTCTTCTTTTGCTAGCAATGCACCCAAGGATGTCTCTGTTGCGACAATGTACAAGATCAATGGTTTATCTAGATTTGGTGGTACTAGAACTGGTGGGTTCATCAGGTACTGTTTGATTTGTTGAAATGCCATTTCACATTTTTCATCCCATCTAAAAGGAACATTCTTATGCAGAAGATGTGTGAAAGGTAGACTTTTGTCGGCCAATTTCACAATGAATCTTCTTATGGACTGAAGTCGCCCTTGTAATGATCTCAATTGACTGATGTTCTTTGGGGGAGGTATCTCCATGATTGCCTGAGTTTTAGCAGGATCTACTTCAATTCCCTTTTCTGAAACAATATATCCTAAAAGTTTTCTAGATGTGACTCCAAAAACACATTTCTTGGGATTTAGGTGAACTTTAAATTTTTCCAATCTGGTAAATATTTTAGACAATATTTCCAGGTGTCCTTCTCTGGCGTGTGATTTTTCCAATATGTTTTCAATATCTACATACCTTCCATGAATGTGTGTGCATCATGTCATGAAAGATCGAGTCATAGTTCTTTGATAAGTAGCCCCAAAGATTCTTAGACCTAAAAGGCTGACATTCCACAAGACGCTCCTACTCTAACAAGGAAAGTTGTTTTCTCTTGGTCTCTGTGCAATCTTGATC
Organism: Sequoia sempervirens; assembly: GCA_007258455.2. Taxonomy (NCBI): domain Eukaryota; kingdom Viridiplantae; phylum Streptophyta; class Pinopsida; order Cupressales; family Cupressaceae; genus Sequoia; species Sequoia sempervirens. Next base: position 9,260 of record VDFB02095094.1, on the reverse strand, counting down.
TGGTTGTAACCAAAGAAACCATCCATTAATGAATACATGGCATGGCCACCGCTAAATCAACTATAGTGTCGTAATGCTTTGGAAGCTTTAAAGTCATCTTTTAGCAGTCTTGTTAAGATCTCTCAAATCAATGACACTCTAATTCATTTATCCTAGCTTTGCTATCAATAATATCGAGGATCCATTCTACATAGGCAATTGATCTTATAAAGCCTGCATCGAGGAGCTTCTTAAGTTCTTCCTTAACTAGTAGTGCTACATGAGGATTCATCCTTCTAAGTTTTTGTTTTACTGGTTTAGCTCCTGGTTTGATAGAAAAATGATGCATTATGAGATTAGGGTCAAGACCTGGCATGTCTACATATGACCAAGCAAAATTAACTTGATTTTCTTTGAGAAAATTCATGAACTCTGGGATTTCTTTATCTGTCATTGATTCAGCTAGCTGTAGAATCCTTGGATTATCTGTAGTTGCAATATTGATTTCCTTTGTAGGCTCGATCAAGATGGGCGATCGCTCATGATAGTGCTCTGGGAGAGTGTCAAGTTTCCCATCAGCTGGTGCCTTGAAAAGGTTTTCACCATCTGATACGCTCTTTATTTTATCTTTTGTCTGATCTAGTACTGCCAGATTCTGGTTTTCACCACTAGATCATTTTTCTTTATTTTCATTTTTTTCGGCTAGGAGACTTGACACTCTCCTAATTAAAGACTTTGTGCCAAAAATTGCTAGTGGAACAATCATTTACATCCTCTGTGGAAAGGAAGTTTATGATATCTTCATCATTGGGAAAAATAGGCAAATCAATAGGTTCAGTTAGATCCCAGTCAATGAGATCAGGATGGATCAAAGGTAACAAGTCATTTGGTTGTGTGAAATCGGCGATGGTTAGGGTCAAAACAGAGTTATCGGTAGGATCTGAGACATGAGGTAGATCAATGATGGTACTATTCTCCTGATAGTCTTGTTCGTTAAAATCTGACTCAGTATCACTAGACTCATAGTTGCTTTGTAGTTTAGATTCTTGTGGTTGGGACCCTGAACCTTCTCCTTTGATTAAAGTTGGTGTATACTTGTGTATCACATCTACCTCTTTAAAATTTATCATCATGGATGGTATCCCATTCATATTCAGCAGAATCTGTATCAGAGTTATTTTCTATGAAATTCAGGATTGATGCCAAACATGCCTCCTTTTTATCAAAACCTTCTTGCAATGTAAAGACATTACCCTGTGATTGGTTGGATGGAGTAGAGTCATAGCCTAGTCCAGTTTTATCATATGTAGCAAGCCCTGGAAGATGGATAGGCTCAACTACACCTTCTTTTCTTTTTCCAATAGGGCCATTGTCATAGCCCATCTTTTGCATGATGGAATACCCTTTTCCATATTGGTCAGTTGGTAAGGTGACATTTAGAACTGTTTCCTCTTCATCTTTATAAAACCAATCTTAATTGTTGTATCCCTCGTGGATCTCCTGGCGGGGAATTTTTCTTGATGAATTGTCCATTGAACTCGCAGCTGGCCTCCTTGGTAGCTGTACACGTTGAAGCTTACCGAAGCATCCCGTGATGTAATAGATGCCGTCCGGCGTGGATCGAGGTGATGTAGGTGTAGACAGCTAGACAAAGAGAGTATTTCCTAACTCACTCTTCCTCGTGAACTACGCTTTGTCAAAGCTTAACTAATTGGATCGATTTGTGTATCATCTTAGAGGAAGTGGCCATAAGCACTCTCCTCGATTGTTTGGGAACCGCATTCCTACTAGCTTTGATGTTGGCACAAGTTTGGATGTTTTGAATTATTGAATATATAGTGATTTCATGTCTATCATATGGAAACTAAGATACGGGATGCGTGTGGATGGAAACAGTTTTGCATTTCCATGGATCCATAATTCAATCTAACAAGATGTTATATGCAGATCCTAAAATTCTAATACGGACAAAAGGTATTTTGATAACAGTCCTAATTCTACTGTAACATGATTTAGATTCCTTAGGACATTCTTTCCTCATCATCATAGGCTTTAATAGCAATCTTTCCTTCTGTGATCGTACTGGAGTCTTCAGAAAATCCTAAAGCTCGAACCACCTCAAGGTACATATTCAAACCAGCCCTCCATCTAGGACACGCTAACACTGGACCCCGCGACGACCTCTAAGCAACGGACGACCGTGGGGATGAGCCTTGAAACATCATCTTCGGTCGGAAAAATGGAAAGATATGCGAGTAATGCTGTCCTACCATGCCTGAAATCGGTTCACATCCAAATCCGTGGATACAGTTGTTTCAAAAAGGGCCTTCTCTAAGATTTCCTTATGTGCTGGGGAAATCTTCAGGAGTTCTAAAATGGAAATTTGAGCCGGAGTTTTTCGAAGTTGGTTAACTAAGTCATATTGATGTTGAGGGAAGGGCTCAATGGATTTTGAAGAGGCACCCTTCAAGACATCTTTAGCTTGCGCTCTTGTTGTGACATTAACTTGCCCATGGTCTATCTTCTCATTGATTTTTATAACGTTGATCCGCTCATTGTCCATATAGAGGTGACGAATTACGGTGTCATCAATTTGATTCACATTTTTTTTAGAAGATTCTCCCTTTTGATAATTTGGCAAAGGATTGCGAAATGCTTGGTGATCTTCATTGGATTTTTGTTGTCTTTCTACTGTGATAGTGCCATTGTCAATTAAGTCTTGGATAGCATGCTTCAAAGCTTGACAATTGTTTGTACGATGACCTCTGCACCTATGATAATCACAATAATAAGCCTCGTTCCATGATGGAGGTTTTACACTAGGTTCATAATTGCGTTGAGGTGGTAAAGTAAGAGCATTTTTGTCCATAACCTCTTTAAATGTAGATTCCAAGGATTGTCTTAGTGGAGTGAAAATTCTTCTACTAGAGAAGAATGAAAAGCATTGTGGGTTCGTGTTTGAGGTATTCCCTTTGTTGTTGTTGTTTCCCCGGTAATTTTGATTGTTGACAATCCCTTGATTGGGAGTAGGATTTTGATTCATGTTGTTCTTTGGAGAGAGAGGATTGTTTCCTTGATTTGTGATAGAATTGACATTGTTGTGAGGAGTATTTAGAGTACTCAGAACAAATGGCTTAGTCGAGATGTGATTTGCATCCACAACACCATCGTTTACAATGTTTTTGTTGCGAGTCCAAAATTTAGACTAGTCTTGATTGTTATAATGGTTAGATGAGCAAGGATTGTCCTTGTCAAGTTTTATTGTTCCTCTTTTGACCAAAGCACCTTCAATGGTTATGGCATCCTCAATCAATTTCTCAAAGGAATGTGGACAATGTAGATTTAAGCAATAGCTCATTTTGGAATTTAGGTTGTTGATGAAAGTAACCATTTTTTCCTTTTCAGGAACAGGACGTGGATACCTAGCAAACATTCTTCTCCATCTTTGAAGAAAGGTAGTAAAAGGTTCACCAGGTTTTTGTGCAACTTTACAGAGATCAATCATGGTGATTTGGTGTTGGATGTTGTAGGAGTATTGTGTTATGAACAAATTGATCAATTCCTCAAATGTCTGGACAGGAGGTGTAATTTTTGATAGCCATTCCATAGATTGACTTCCAAGACTCCTAGGAAACAAACGCATCAAGTAAGTGTCTTCATGTGCAAATTCTAAAGTCATGTTTTGGAAGTCTCTAACGTGATCAATTGGATCCGATTTCCCATTATAATGATCAAATTTGGGAATTTCACAATGTTTGGGAAATGGAATCATATTGAGACTTCTATCAAAAGGATAAGGACATATGTCATCAAGAGTATATTTCTTTGTTGTGGTCCCCCCTTGTAACTCTTTGATTTGTCCTTGGAGTGCCTTAAATTGTTGAGTGAGAACAGTAAGATCGGATGGGGGTGTTTCTTCTTCTTTGCTCTTTAATTTTTCAGTATCAAAATCCTAAGGCAGTTTAGCTCCTTGATCAGCTAGAAAGAGAAAATACTTTTCTTTGTCATGTTGCAGGATCTTTTCTATGGCTTTAAGAAACTTGGGGTCTTGTTCAGCCTCTCTAATGTGAAGTTCTTCCTCTGGATCATCATCACTATCTACAAGAGTTTTGTTCATGGCTTTGTACTTATGAAATGGATTTATTTCTCTATTAGCCATATTGTCACCACTGAAAAGGGGATTTTGACTCACACTATAATGAGGATTATCACGTTCACCTTCTTCTTGAATGTTATGGGTATGACCTTCTCATTGAGATTCTTCTCCTAGTTTGTTGTATTGAGATCTTGTAAAAACAGGCATATGATTTTGCAAAAATGAGGATATCTTGATTTTGATAAAAAAAAACTATGATACGATCAAAGATGTTCCTAATTCTAGATTTGTGGCTTCCAATGATGAAGGATATCAGAATCTTGTTTGGGGAAGTTGAATCAATAATCCAAAATTTTGCTTGTGAGGTGCACTCCTAAAGTTTCGATCCCTGTTTTCAAAAAAAAGATTTGTAAGCCTAATGAAGGTCACTGAAGGATTTGACTAGGATGTGTCGAATATCCAATTGAAGGTGATGGTATATTCCCAAACTCAAGAGGTTGATTAAGATTGTGATGCTAAGATAAAGCTAATCTTTGATAATAGGCTTGAGTATTCAAAGGCTCTAAAGCGTACTCGTTAGTGAATCCTCTGACGTAGTCTTGGTATCTATGGAGAAATTTGCGATAATGAAGCAAGACGTGTCGACTCTTATACAAAAATTCTCTTTGGTCCAAAGTTTCCTTGTAACTTAGGTTTGTTTTGGGTTTCTTGATCCTATTGAAAACTGATTTCTTGACGAACTTGGTTGATTTCCACTTCCTCAACATGGAAGAGAAATATCAGAAATTCGGGTCTGTATAAAATTTGACAACAACCAAAGCACTATTTTGTTCCCTAAATGCGCTGCAAAAAAAGGTATATGCACTGGAGAAAAAGTTAAATGTGCTGCAGAATACCTCAAATGCGCAGAAACAGACCTTAGATGCGCTAAACCAATAAGTATATGCGCTAAAACAGTCCCTAAATGCGCCAGAACAGATTTTAGATGCACTACAGTTTTTCCTAGATGTGCTAAAACAGTTTTTCAAGGACAATTTTTGACCAGTTTTGAAAATTTTTAGCTGAAGTTTTTCATATTCATTTCGAATGATCTTTTATCTGAATTAATGTTCTTGAAAACACAACAAACATTCTTATTTAAGTTGAACGTAACCAAGCATAGAATAAGACAAACACAACTTAAGTTAGGCCAAGACAATATCTGCTAGATTCCACATGGGCTTCCCCAACCGCATATCAGTAGCGTGTGAATTTAGAAGCTTGGCTGCACGGGATCCCCCTTACAGTGCACTCTCTTCTCAGGCCAACCAAGCTTCCAACCCCCATGAAACTCCCATGGTAGATTGATCACCTCTACTAAAGACTGCGAAAGTGTGGAAGGCTTCACACTGACTGGTGCTGGACTAGCAAATAGAAGGTTTTTGGATTTCTAAACAATGGTATTTAATTTGGGACCCCCGTTCGAGTGGCCATACATGGGGCAAGAGATTAATCACCATTAAGGTGGCACTCCAACCTAAAGAGGTTAAGCTCAACAGGGTTTAAGGGATTACAACTTAGTCCTTATGACACATCCACACAAGCAACCTTAGGTTTTCCCTTAAGGTTTACATTTATATAACAGTCAGGGGTAGCTTGGCCTTAGCTCCGTTGCTAGTTTGATTCGCGTTGAGGTGATGAAATCCCTAGGCAGACCCAATTTCTAGAGTCAATAATTGTTTCTCTTACACCCAGGATCGCACAAGTGTGCAAGGGGAGAGGATACTTTGATTATGAAGTCAAGGTTACACAGGGAAAAGTGGGTCTGGCTTTTTGATCACCTATTTTGCACAAGGTGAGAGCATAGTCACCTACCACTTTCAAGCACAATAAAAAAGAGTAGACAGATTCATTTTAGATGCACCAAAGTCAAAAATGATTTAATCTAAGTGAATATTTTGCTTCACAATAGGCATGGGGTTCGTTTTAACTACATGATAAAGATGTGGTGGCTACCCTAGATTGATTCATTTTAAAACCAGCAAGGAAAAGAAAAAAATTATGTCTGTGGAAGGCGTCATACTCAGAATCTTTGTTACAACCCAGATGAGCCGAAACAGACAGTATATGCGCAGAAAAATAACTCATATGTGCAAGAAAATAACCTAGATGCAAGAACAGTAACCCCGCATACTAAGAACACTATATGCTTAAACTAAAATGCGCTTTTTACTTTTTCAAATAGATTTAAATGCGCTAAATGATGTCCTATATGCGTTAATTAAACTCCTAAATGCGCGAAAACTAAAACGAAAGTAGACTTTAAATCTATATGAAATGCAAACTGTAAGCAATTCATTCTGTCTCTAGATGCATCGCTAGAAATTCATATGTAAAATGTCATATAAAGTAAAGTACCGAAATAGAAAATTCTTTTCGAATCTCCCAGATGCACTGCAAAGTGTCAGAAAACCTGCAAGAAAAACCTGCAAGAAAAAAGTCTAAAATAGGGGCATAGGCCCCACGGTGGGCGCCAAAAACGTGTGATTGAAAATATACACGTAATGAAATGAAATAAATACTATTCAAGCACACCAATAAGACATTGTATTCAAAACAGAAAATAAAAGACAAGGAGATGCAAACTCAATATTCTATTCCGATTGTCGTCCTATTGTCCTCTATCTTCAGTGTTTTTGTTGATTCCAGCTTTTGCTCTCGGATTTATGTGCTAGGCTCAACAAACTGTCCTCCTAAAGAATGAGATTTAAATATGATGCATGATGCAAGATTAAGTCATGATATGAAATTGGACTAATATGATTGAAGTAAACATGATGCTATGATGCTAGAATGCTAAATGAATTAAATGCATGAACTCTAATTAATCACCCATCCTCAATGCTTAGATTCACATAAGTATTTATAGAGTTTTTTGAAGGATTCTGATTGGCTATCTTGATTAACAGTTGTGATAATTCTTGGCAGATCAAATCGCTGAAGATAGATGAAACTGAAGAGAAAATAGAAGAAAACTTGAAAACAAGATTTTCTATTTTTATGAAAAGAGAAAAGATAAGAAGATAAGAAATCATCTTTCTTTAAAAGGATAAAAGAAAAGATTTAAAAGTCACAAATAAATAAACTAAAAAATTCAATTATTTATTTCGTGGATGATATCAACTCTTTTTCTAATTAAAAAGAAATATTTAATTAAGTTCTTTTAAAGAAAGCGTAAGCTTCTGTGATAAGAAATATGTTTTAATTTTCAGGGATTTCCTTTTTGAAGAAAGCAGAAGATAATTACATTTTAAATAAAACATTTAATTAAGTGATATGAGAAGAAACAAAAGATTCTCACAATTAAATAAAATATCTAAAGCCGCATTTAAAAGAAAGAGAAGATCTTTAATTAAACAAGTGCCTATTTTAATTAAATTCACATTATCGAAATTCAATTAAAACGTTCACTTTAATTATTTGTAGTTGAAGAATTTAAAATAGAAGAAAGAGAGATATTTAAACTTAATTAAATCAAAAGATCTAATTTAAATTCAAACAATGATAATTAATTTAAATAAATAAAATGTATTTATTTAATTAATTAAGTGGACGTATGAAAATAATTAAATAAAATAAATTTATTTAATTATGAAAGAAGAATAAGATGAATGAACAATATAATTAAATTAATGAAATTTAATCATATGTAGAGGACTTTTAGATAAATTAATTAAATAATAGATATTTAATTAATTGTCAGGATTATAGACATGACCATTTTTATGCGTATACATGTATTATTCTTTTGTTTCAATCATAAATGTTTTTTGTATATCTTTCAAATGCAAATTGTTTTTGGCATTTCTAACTTTATGCACACAGGCATATATAGATCCTTGTTTACATACCAAATTACATGGGCACATGTACACATCGATGCATGCATAAATGTTTACATTGATCCATATATTTATGCATTCCTTCGATATATGCATTGCTAATAAATAGTTAATTTTCCCTGTTTTCTTTCATTTAATACTGCAAATGCAAATTGAGTCTCATTGTTAACATAGAGTTGTATTCAAGAGTTCTTTTCAAAACGTCTTTTCTAAATCCTGTTTATTACAGATCTCTAAAAGCACGTATGACAGTTCCCCGAAGGCTAAAATGTATAATCAGATTTCACAAATATTTACATGTATCCATGCATTCAAATGCATCATTAGATATACTTTATACACTTCTTCAAAAAACACTAATGTATTATTGTTTTGTTTCAATCATAAATGTTTTTTTTTATATGTTTAAAATGCAAACTGTTTTTGACATTTGTAACTTTATGCATGTAGGCATATATAGATTCTTGTTTACATACCAAATTACATGGACACATGTACACATCCATGCATGCATAAATGTTTACATGGATCCATATTTTTATGCTTTCCTTCGATATATGCATTCGTAATAACTAGTTTATTTCTCCTTTTTTCTTTCATTTAATACTGCAAATGCAAGTTGAGTCTCATCAGGCTTTCAGACTCGGTCAGATGCCAAGGATGCTTTTCACTCTTCTGTGCATTATGTGCATGTCGATACATGTATACATGCATACATGTATACATAGATGCCTCAAGCAGTGTTACAAATGTTTCTCTCAATAATTTGCATGGAAAGTGCTATAAACATGTGAATTATTTTAGTGCACCTACATTTTAGCTTACGTAATAAGGTTCTTTATATCTTTCCAAATTATTTTTTGTTTAAAATATATACACAAAAAATATTTATTCGTATTACATAAACAAGATTAAAATCTTATTTATAATAAAATCAATACCTTTGTACTATTTCATCTAAGAATTTATTGTAATATTTATTTCACTTATTACATTTTAATAAGTCAAATTATTACATTTTATTTTGAATGCAAAGTGCTATAAACATGTGAATTATTTTAGTCTAGCTACATTCTATCTTAGGTAATAAGGTTCTTTATTATATCTTTGCAAATTACTTTTTGTTTAATATATATACACAAATATTTATTCGTATTACATAAACAAGATTAAAATCTTATTTATAATAAAATCAATAGCTTTCTAGTGATTCATCTAAGAATCTATTGTAATATAATTACATTGTTCTATGCACAAAAATATGTTCTCGTATTACATAGACAAGATTAAAATCTTAATTATAA
>VDFB02095093.1:0-83030 GCA_007258455.2 Sequoia sempervirens | reverse complement strand
ACAATTATAAGATAACTAATGACGCTTTCCTCATGTATATCACCCGATTGCTTCAAGGAGGAATTCAGAAAAGGTTGTCTAAAGAGGCCATGGTGTTGCTTGATAAATTCGGATCTTGGTTCATCCAATTTCCGACCTTTACATACATAAAGAGTTCATGGATTCCCGGATGCTTTGTATCAACTCCCTCAGTATCCAACGGACAATATTATTATGCTTGAAGTTGCAAGGAAGTTGGCACATGTGGATTCCATTCAGGGGAAGAAGAACAAACAAGGAGTGGATTTTCTTGTTACAATTGGGAAAATGCTAGAAGTCTGCCTCTCATTACAATCAGCCAAGATATCAAAGTTAGAGTTACAGTTTTATAAGTTTTCCACTTATAAACCAAGGTCTGATTACGATCGATATTTGAGGGTTCACGGGAAGAAGTCCCTTCATGTTATGCAGATTGAAGACTATTGGTCTAACCTGGTGGATGAATATGGAGTCAGGAAGAAGATGCGGTCTAGAATTCCAGTAGACTTTGTGAAAAGTGTGACTTATTCCCCGTCCTTGACCAGATAAAGGACAAGAGTATCATAATGCAGATGGCTTGGATTTGGAAGGTTTGAAGAAAAGTGTGATGAATATTTACTTCAAGGAAATGCAGATTATCACAGAAAATCAACTTGATGACATGTCTTCTCTTTTGACCTTTATGGATAACTTTCAGAAACAAGAAGGTAGATGGGAAAGTACTTTCACTCAATGCATTGAAACCTTGGACATAATGGGAGTGCAACTGGATTCCATGCCAAGCATATCAATGGAAGAGCTCAATTTGGTGTTAACAAAATTTCTTGCATTTGCATTTAGGGAGCAGGCCAAAGGGAATTGCATTTTGGATTCCCATTTGCTCGAGTAATTTGCAAGGTGTCATTATTTTCCACACTCCAAGTGGCTCGTCCTACTTGTGCCATGTGTCCATTGAGTTGGTTATGCTTTTTAGGGCTAGGGTTTCTTGAAATATTCTTGTCCATTGATCTCAAATCAATCTGGGCTGTTGCTTTGTAATTGGGGTGCCTATATAAACCCCACACATTTCATTCATTTAGGGAGAGACTTGTGAAATTGTTGCTACTAGTGCTATTCAAATAATGATTTGATTCAAAGTTGAGCATTTGTTATTTTGAGAGCTTGCATGGTTTCATAATTTCTTCAATAAAGTAAATTAGTTTCAACATTTTTTAGATGAATGAAAGATTGATAGTGTTGAAAATAGTGAAATTAGTTCATACCTTTTTCAATTGAATGATTTTCAATTTGATGTGCAAGGTTAATCTGAACTTTGAAACTGTTTAATTTGAATTCTATTACCTATATACATTGTTCGAATTGATGGTGGTATTGTGTAATAGGACATCATTCGTAGATCCATTGAAGATTGCACCATCTTTGTCTGGTTGTAGTCATTGTGCTTGGCAAAGCAAAGATTGGTTTAAATTTCACTATCCAGCATTTGTCTCTTAAGTTCATAGGAGTAGTTCGGCATAAATCTAGTTTCTAAACCCTCATCCCTTTTCCTTTTATTTTATTTCCAAACCAAAAATCCCAAAAATACAAGAGCATTCAACGGCAGAACAATCTAAATCCCTACTTTTGAGTAATTTATTATCCAAGGTCCCTTTGTGAAATCAGCATATCACATCATCCATTGAGCTTGTCCATCCCCAAACTTATGAAACATTGGAATTACTGTATGACCTTTTAGCAATCTTAGCATACGAGGTAGTTTTTCAAGAGAGGATAGAGCGTCTTTGGACTCTTTATTCTAAAGTGCTTGGTGAGTCATAAAACACGCATCAACAGATTCCGAAAGGGACTCAAAACCTGTTGAGTGCTGAAGCCCAACGTGCATTCTCTTTTCCCTCCAATTCGTTGCCTATTCACATTCCTTCTTTTTGGAGTGAATTGTAACTTTATTTATACTACACTTCTCATTTGTAATTGTTGTTGTTGAGAATAATAATATTCCTTTGCTCAGTGTGGATGTAGCCATATTTTTGTGAACCACGATAAATCCTGGTGTCATATTTCTTTTATGTTTTTCTTATTTGTAATTGCTCTGTTTTCTACATCTTCAATTTTGCTCTTCTTCCTTTTCAATTGGTATCAGAGCTCTACAGTGATGGTACAGTTGGTTGAGAAAATCGGTGTTGGATTTTCAAGTCATGGAGGAAGCAAAGATAGAGAAATTCTCGGGTCAGAATATTGGTCTATTGAAGGTGCAAATGGAGTCATTGTTGATAAAGCAAGACCTCTCACTCGTGCTTGATGGGAAAGCGACGAAGCCAAGTTCTATGATAGATGCAGAGTGGGAGAAGCTGGACAGGAAGGCAAAGGCTACGATTTTTCTCTCGCTATCCAGTAATGTATTGTTTAATTTTTCTATAGAAAAGACTTCGAAGGAATTGTGGGATAAACTTTCTTTGATGTATGAGATGGCTTTTGTGTCTAATAAAGTTTTTATTATGAAAAGGTCATATAACCTAAAAATGAAAGAAGGTGGAATTGTGTTCAACCACCTTAATGAATTTAACACATTGGTTACTCAATTAGTTTTGGTGGGCATCATCCTGGATGATGAAATTAAAACAGTTTTATTGCTGTGTTCGCTACCTAATAGCTGGGAGGGAGTTGTTATGGCTGTGAGTACTATGACTACGAAAAATAAATTGAAGTTTGATGATGTCGCAGCTACTCTCCTTAGCAAAGATATGTGAAGGAAGAACCAAGAGACCTCTTCAAGCGAAGCCCTAATTGTTGTTAGTAGAGGAAGGCCTCGGCATGGAGGCAAAGACAATAATAGGAGAAGATAAAAATCTGCAAAAAGATCAAAATCTAGAGGCAGAATTGGCAACTGTTTGTTTTGTGGTAAGCCTGGTCACACTAAAAAAGATTGTTATTCCTATAAGAGGGCACAAGAGAAGGTTAAAGACAATGAAGTTAATGTTGTTTATGAACACAATGATAATGTTTTGGTTTTTTCCATAAGTGAAGTCACCTCAAATTTGTGGGTTTAGATTCAGGCGCATCTTTCCATGCTACCTCTTGTATGAATGCCTTCTCTAATTATCAAGAAGGATAGTTCGGGAATGTTTACTTGGGGGATAACAAATCTTTGGAGATCATTGGGAAAGGTGATGTTCTCTTAGAATCCAAGAATGGAAGCACATGGCTTTTGCAAGATGTTAGACATGTTCCAAAACTCAAGAAGAATATGATTTCTATAAGCCAACTCTTTTCACAAGGCTGCAATACTCTTTTCTTTCCAGATTCGTGGAAAGTTAATAAGGGTGCCCTGCAAATTGCCAAAGGAGATAGAGTGGGCAACTTATATGTTTTTGAGAATGGTTCTCAAGTGGGAGCTGCTATGGCACTAATGGACAACGAGATCGAACTTTGGCACCAACGTCTTGGACATATGAGTAGGAAAGGCCTTGAAGTGATGGTTAAAAGAGATCAATTACCGGGTTTGCAATCAATGGATTTAGAATTTTTCCAACATTGTCTTTATGGCAAGTAGAAGAGGGTCAACTTCTTGAAGACGGGATGTGAAAAGCATACTTCACCTTTGGAGCTTGTCTACTTAGATGTCTTTGGACCAACTGAGGTAACCTCTCTTGGAGGGGCTAACTATTTTGTAACTTTCCTTGATGACTACACTAGGAAGGTCTGGATCTTTATGATTAATAGAAAATCTGAAGTTTTTAGCAAATTCAAATTTTTTAAAGCTTTAGTCTAAAATCAAAGTGGGCATAACATCAAATGTTTGGAAACGGATAACGGTGGTGAATTTTTCTCACTAGAGTTTGATATTTTTTGTGCTGACAATGGTATTTGAAGGATCAAAATTGTTCCTTTTAGGCCTCAAGAAAATGGGGCTGCAGAGAGGTTAAATAGAGCAATTTTGGAGAAAGCACGCTATATGCTTTCCAATGTTGGATTGGGCAAAGAGTTCTGGGCTGAAGCTTGCAACACATCAATTTATTTAATTAACAGGACCCCATCATCATAGTTGGATTTTATTATTCCAAAGGAGGAGTAGCTTGGAAAGTGTATTTCATATTCACATCTTTGAGTATTCGGATGTGAAGCTTCTGCTCTTGTTCCCAAGGAGAAAATGACCAAATTGGATCCCAAATCACAGAGGTGCATTTTTTTTGGGTATGGCAAAGATTAGTATGGATTTAGGCTATGGGATCCCGTTGCAAAAAACATCACTTGCAGTCGGGATGTCATCTTCAACAAAACAGTTTTCCCAGGTTTGCACAATGAAAACACATCTTCAAATGATTATATTTTAGTTGATTTGTTTAATAATGGATCTAATGTGGCTAAGAGGAAGGGTATTGTTCCAACTGCTAGCTCTCAACCTATAAATGTTTGTGTTCAACCTCAGAACTTTGGTGCCCCTCTTCAACCTTGCTCGGTACCTATACAATCCTCTATTGGCACATAGCCCCCTGTTGGTTCTATGCAGCCTTTAATTATGAGTGCGCTGCCTCCTACTTGTTCAACGCATCCCTCAATGACTCCTCTTGTAACGTCAATAGCACAGGCTCCTTTAGTTCATGCATAAGCTACAAATCATGATGCGCAGTCCACTTTTGGGAATAGTGTTCCCTGCGCATCCATCTTTTATCCTCCCTTTCCTACACAGTCTACTAGTGGTGATTTGTTGCCATTAATATCTCTGACGCTGCCTTTGAATGCTACGCAACCTCTTTTCCATTATTTGCTACCTTTGCAGGCTTCAATTTCCCATACGCTGCCTTCATCATAGCCTTTAGCCTCTATTGCCCTGCCTTCTAATCATGCATCGCTGCCTCTTCTAGTCAGTGCGCAAGGTCCAAGTTTCCATTAGTAGGCTCCTAATCATGTTTCACAGACTTCTCTTCATGAATTGCAGCCTTCTGTTGTTCAATCATTGCCTTTGGTTGATGCTACGCACCCTTCTGTTAATTCGCAGTTTTCAAACACCAACATGCGAGCAACACATGTTGATATGGGTTTAGTGGGAGGTGAAGCCATAGTTATTGGAGGTAGTGTCCTAGAACAGGGGCATTTGCAGAGTGATATAAATGACCTCCAAAATCAATTACAAAGGCTAAATTTAGACACAAATTTGCAACAGGAGGGTCCTCAATTAGAAGGTCTACTCGGGAGAGGAGACGTCCTTCAAAATTTTCAGATTATGAATTATTGTATTCAGAAGAGGCTGAGCCTGAACTTCTAATTTCTTATCAACCTGAACCAACTACTTTCAAAGAGGCTTGCAAGGCAACTGATTCTACAAGATGGCATGAGGCAATGCGAGATGAAATAACTTCGTTAATGGCTAATGATACTTGGGATTTAGTGTTGCTTTTTCCTGATCGAAGACCCTTGAAAAATAGTTGGGTATACAAGTTGAAAGAAGAGGATGCAGGCAAGAAATGTTATCGTGCCAGGCTGGTTGTAAAGGGGTATGATCAACAAAAAGGTATAGATTTTAATGAGATTTTTTCTCCAGTTGTGAGAATGAACACAATTAGGGCAGTTTTGGGATTGGTTGTAGTTTGGGATCTTGAACTAGACCAGCTAGATGTCAAGATAGCTTTTCTACATGGTGATGTTGATGAAGAGCTGTACATGGAGCAGCCAGAAGGATTTAAACAACATGGACAGGAACATCTTTATTGTAGGATGAATCGCAGCTTGTATGGGCTCAAGCAAGCCCCACGACAGTGGTATATTAAGTTTGATCATTTTATGATTGAGCATAAGTTTATCAGGTGTGAATCGGATCCATGTGTTTATTACAAACAACTTTCTACTGGTGAGTTTGTTATTCTCTTACTTTACGTTGATGACATGTTGGTAACCGGTACTAGCAAGAGGATTGTTTTTGAGTTAAAAGCACAATTAGCTATGCAATTTGCTTTGAAAGACTTAGGCGCAGCCAAGAAGATTCTTAGAATGACAATCACTAGGGATAGACGTAAGAAGGAGATCATGTTGTCACAAAAGGCATACATTGACAAAGTTGTAGATAGATTTGGTATGGCTGATGCAAAGGTTGTTTCTATTCCTCTTGCTGCTCATTTTCGTTTATCTTCTGATTTGTGTCTGAAAACACAAGAGGATAAAGATTTTATGGAAGGCATTCCATATAGATCTGTAGTTGGCAGTATTATGTATGCCATGGTTTCCACTCGTCTCGACATTGCTCATGTAGTGGGAGTTATGAGTAGGTTCATGAGCAATCCCAGAAAATCTTATAGGGAAGTAGTCAAATGGATTTTAAGGTATCTTAAATCTACTTCTGATTATGCTTTATGTTTTGGTGGAAATAATGTACAGCTGCAAGGTTTCACTGATTCTAATCTTGTTGGAGATTTAGATAAGCGGAGATCTACTACTGGTTAAGTTTTCATGTTTGTTGGAGCTGCCATTAGTTGGGTCTCGAGGCTGCAACATTTTGTTGCTCTTTCTTCTGCTGAAGCTGAGTATTTGGCTCTTTCTGAAGGTGCTAGGGAAATGCTTTGGTTACAATGGTTGTTTAGTGATTTGAGATGTCAACAAAGTGATTATATTTTGTTATGTGATAGTTGCAGCGCCATTTTTATGGCTCACAATCATTCCTTTCAGCGGCGTTCAAAACATATTGACATACATGCTTATTACATTCATCATGTGGTTAAAGAGGGCAAGTTAAAGGTTGCAAAAATTGACACAAAGGTCAATCCAGCAGATATTTTTACCAAAGTTGTAGGCAAAGAGAAGTTCGAATGCACCAGGACTTCTCTTGGTCTAGTGAAGAAGAAGTAAAAATAAATTTAGAGCAGGGGAATGGTTGGCGAGTTACAGCATCCATTGGCCTTCAAGTGGGAGATTTGTTGAGTGCTGAAGCCGAACGGGCATTCTCTTTTCCCTCCAATTTGTTGCCTATTCACATTCCTTCTTTTTGGAGTGAATTGTAACTTTATTTATGCTGCACTTCTCATTTGTAATTGCTGCTGTTGAGAATAATAATATTCCTCTGGTCAGTGTGCATATAGCCATATTTTGGTGAACCACAATAAATCCTGGTGTCATATTTCTTGTATGTTTTTCTTATTTGTAATTGCTCTGTTTTCTACATCTTCAATTTTGCTTTTCTTCCTTTTCAAAACCTTCATATTAGACACTTTATCAATGTGAAGGTGTTGTACAATTAGAAATCATAAAATATTGATGCCCTGCTGATTAACCAATCGTCCCACTTGGTCTTAGGATTTGTCGCTTAATCTGCAATTAAACCAAAGCCAGTTTTAGAACTTTACTGTGAAACACAAACAATATTAAATGCTGACTGGCAGCTAGTATTTAAGATTTTGTTCGAGTTAAAGTGCAGTGTTGCAGAGATTTTAACTAGCATTGCTACTGAGATAACTGCCTGAAATAGATCTTCGAGCTTGTCCTTGAGAAGATAATACTCCTGCTTCACTTGTTGCAGACACTGCAAGCATCTGTTTATAAAAGAAAATTGAAAACACACACAAACAAATAATCAACAGATTTTACATAAGAGAAATTTTACGAAATTTTTGAGAGAAAATACTTCAAGAATGGAGAATGGATCTATCCAGCTCTCATTTTTTCTTGACAGAAAGCACGAAATGTGATGCATACCTTAGAGAAATCCAGCATCAACTATATAAAGAACAATGATGGAGAGCAATTTGCATGCCTTGAGCTGCTACCCTGGAATTCATGCAAATAAGCATACACTTTTCTGTAATCCACCGGTTCCTTATTCCTGCATTTTACCATGAAATCCTTATATATAAACTATCATCTGTCTTCCCCAACTTTACTGAAAACACAACAAATTATCCAAGTATTTAATACTTGTGATATTATATAACAGTGTGATTATTTCGAGAACAATGTGAAGTGTATTAGAGTCTAACAAGTATAAAGAACATACAGCGTGGTCTCTAAGTTATGGAGCAATTTGAGAAATTCATCAAAAAACAAGGAAACCATTTCCTCCACAAAACGAGATTTTCTTTCGTACAGTAGCTGCTCCAGCTGACTATATTGCTCATCCAAAAATCCCTACAACACAACCCAAATAAGTTTTATTGTGCTTTCCTATCATGGCAGAAGATTATCACAAACTATGAGCATTCAAGATCTCACACAGCTCAGGAAATGAAAGTAAAAAAGATTGAATAATTGAAAAAATATGTAATGAAACAAAATTTTCAACCTCCTCATAAAGAAAGTTGATAAGATTATTGTACTGTTGTTGCAACTCAACAGTAGGCATCCTCAGCCTTTACAAAAAGCTAAAAACAAGCGATAGTTATGATGGTAATGACAGTAAGCTCCCTTTGAGGACTTAAAAGCTCATGATCAAGCATAGTCCATTCTTTCTTCTCCACATATAATTTATAGCCAGTGCCTCCCCCTCTCTTAGGGTTTACGTTGTCTCACCAACTCTTATTTCTTACCCAAAAATGTAATTTTTGAGTCCATCCAAAGTATTACGTGGTCTCACCAACTTGTATCTTTTTAGAGATAAAAAGAAGAATATAATACATACATGTTTATTCATGTTTGATTTTGTGATTATGTAAACATGTTCCAATGCAGTTTATTGAAAACAGTTAGTGACGAAAACTTAGTGATTACTGCTGGACGTGTCTTAAATAAGATTATTGATGACTGCAGATTAGTGACGAACACTTAGCAGTAGCTGCTCAAATGGATTCCAAAATATCCTTTTCTATAATTTTATTTTTCATGAGAACATTCTAAATTTAAGCAGAAAACGTGTTAAGCAGCTGCTCAGCTGCGTCTGACGGTATTTAAATTAAGGAAGTGGAGATTTATTCCCTGCTCTTTCTGACGAGTGACTGCTGACAGATATTTCATTTATTGCCGTTTTGCTCTTCCTGCTTCCTGCTTCCTGCCAGGTATTTCATTTCCTCATTCGCCTATTCATGGATTTGTATCCCAAAAATGCTGACTGCAATTACCATTTGCTGGGAAAATCATCTATTCTGCGTTAGTGGCCCTTATAAAACAAACAAAATGTATTTGAAAGGTGGGCACACTAATAGATTCAGAACAGGAAAGAACAAGTAACCAGTATAGGGGAGCAGGGGGTCGTGTGAAGGTGAAGTGGAACTATCGTTTATGCTGATGTATGGGACTCTGATGTCCAGAAAGAGTCTAACATACCAAATTCTCATTACAATTCGTCTAAGGCACGCAGCCTAGCAACAAAGCAGCACAATGAATTCAGAAAATATGAAACAGAATTCGAATTTCAACTTACAGGGACAGAGTCCAGCTGCAAGCATCAATTTTATCTCAGAAATTTGAACTTCCACTGACTCTTTCTGGACATCAGAGTCCCATACATCAGCATAAACGATAGTTCTGCTTCACCTTCACACAACCCCCTGCTCCCCTATACTGGTTACTTGTTCTTTCCTGTTCTGAATCTGTTAATGTGCCCACCTTTCAAATACATTTTGTTTGTTTTATAAGGGCCACTAACCTAGAATAGATGATTCGCCCAGCAGTTGCTCGTCAGGAAGAGCAGGGAATAAATTTCCACTTCCTTAATTTAAATACCGTCAGACGCAGCTGAGCAGCTGCTTAAACACTTTCTAACATTTTGGAATGGTCAAGGGATTGGAGATCCTGTTGCTGCGTGGGCGAGCAAATGCATAAGAGAAGATTCCGATTTCTGGTAATTGTGAAGGTTCAGTTCAATTCCACATTTGTTGGTGTTGCATATTTATCTTACCAATGATTGTAGAGCTAGATTTGAGTAGTCTGTTAGTTTCATATTGTTGCACTTCATTGCTGTCATTGGCAGAACTTTGCGAGAAGCGGCACTCACCTGTTGACTAGTAGCTGCAAGTGATTGTGTGTGGCTGCGAGGAGCAAGGTGCACTTCAGTGAGGTATTGATAATGGAAGTCGAATTAAAGATAAGTACTGGACCGCGGACAGGAAGAGTGTATGTTCGAGATCCAACTATGTGCTCAAAAATTAATGGCATAAAATATCAATGCCAGCAAGAGCCAGCCCCTGGATCCAAATTTTGCCAGCATCACATTGAAATGAACAAAAGAGGCAGAAATAAAGCTAGAAATGGGTATGAAATGTCATTTTCTTTGGTTAAATGCTAAATACAAAATAATATCGTATCATCTATATATTTATTTGAATTGATTTCTTTTGCTAGGACTAAATGCGAGAAATACAAAGGCAAAGGCAAATTCAAAAGAAGCCAACCTCCTAAGTAGTAAGTTTATGGAATTACATCTGTATTTTAAAAACTAATGTCTAGATTGCCTATAATCTATGTAATAGCCTAAACCCTAAGCCCTCTTCAGTGTATTCACATTAAGGTATGAAAACTTTAAAAGTACAATGCCAGCAAGAGCCTGCTCCTGGATTCAAATTAAGCTAGAAAATCCCTTTCTTGGGTTAAGGAAGAAGTATAGGGAAAAAGATATTTCCCTTTCTTGAGTTAAGGAAGAAGTATAGGGAAAAAGAAATAATTGAATCAATTTCTCTCTGATGTGTAGGACAAATTGTGAGAAACGCAAAGGAAAAGGCAAATTCAAAAGAAGCCGATCTTCAAGGAGGTAAGTTTGTGAAATTCTATTTGTACCAAAATGTAATTTCTAGATTGTCTATAATTTATGTGACAAGTAAAACTTGCCTTCTTCAATGCACTTCAGATTAAGGCATGAAAACTTTCAATGTGACGAGAATGAAGATATTGAAAAACATGAAGAAATGGAGGAAGATGGAGACAGAAATCCGGAGCAGAAATCGCATAAATGCTTGAATGATAACCTTCCAGTGAAGGACGTTTCTCAAAGACAAAGAAACAAAAAGCATATAGAAAGAAAGCTCTACAGGAGAAAAATGCTGAGTGATTGTATCCATCGATTAAATTTAGTTCAGCAATGGATCCGCTATCTTGACTGTAAAATTGATGAGTTGAGGGAAAGACAATTGAAGTAGGTTTTTGAAGAAATCATGTATTCTCTTTTATGAAAAATAAATAAAAGAAAACAATAAGGTTGTAGGAAAAACACAATTAGCAACTAGTTATTTCCTATAGAGGCAATTCAGATGAAAGTGGAGTAGTTCCATAGAAATACAGCTGTAAGCAGTTGTTGTTGTTGTTTTGTAAACAAGTCTCAGAAAATGATATATAACATCTTTGTTATATATATAGAGAGAGGGGTTTTGTTACACAATAAGTTTCCCCCATTTTACTGTGATTCTTAAGGACAATAGACAATGCCTAAATTGAAGTGGGTGAGGCAACTCAATTGGCCTCTTTTAATATCCAAACGCTACTAGCTACACTGCATAACAGTTCTTTGCTCTGATTAGCAGATTGGTTTATAAGGCTAATGTATTAAATTTATTGAAAAACTGAACTAATATTTAATGAGCAAGGCAAGTTTACAATTAACCTTTGAAAATATTTCGCTCCATACAATTACTTGATGGAACTTCAGCTTAAGTTTTCTTTACTAAGCGCAAGCAATTTTGAAATTGAATGGAACAAAGAAACCTAATTGACCTATTAGACTGTTATGGATGCCTAAAACATTTTAGCTGTAATGGGAAGTACCTCTTTTCTCTGCAGACTGCCTTTAAGGTTTGCCATCTTTCTTCATCAATAAATTCATCTAATAGAGAACATATTTATTCTATATTGTTGATAACATATTTATTGTATATTGTTTAGCCAAATCAACTATTGCAGTATTCCCCTGCTGCTTAGTTCATAAGTCTATAACGTGTTTTCTCAAGTTTTGAACACAAGAAAGAAACCTAAATAGGCTAGCATGTATTTTCTATTTTCTATTTGCTGTATTTGATAGGAGGAAAGAAAGGATTATGAATATTACTTTCTGTATTTTCTATTTATGAATATTACTTTCTGTATTTTCTATTTTTATTCATGATTATTTTGTTTATAACATATAAATATATGACATACATTTATCAAAATAAGCATTCTAAGTCAGATTTTTTGAAGGATAGACATATATTCTTAACCCTTCCAATCCTCATCTCTTGTTCTTTGCTTTGGATGCAATAACATACAGAAAATGGCTAAAAGACACTTCAAAATGGTAATCCAACAATATATTATGAACCGAATGATAAATATTAATAGATAAAAATTGCAAACACAACATTTTGATCACAACAATAAGTTGTTAGCATATAAGACGTGTACATAAGGCCAAGTCGTTTTTGTTGGTATTATATGTGCGTATTTTCAATTAAGCTCAATAAACAATACTTCAATTTCATGATGGAAACACAACCAAAAAAAATTATAAAGACAATAGAAGTTATAAATTAATCCATTAAAAATAAATTAAAATAAGTTCATATATTTAAAATTTAAAATTAATTGTGTTGATCAAAATGACTAATAAGATATGAGCAACATTCTAACATTTTTTATTGAACTTTTTAATGTAAATATAGCTAAAGATATAGATATTATATGTTATATAGAAATTACATACCTTCCAATTTTAATATTATATTTTGCACTCATTTTGACATTTAGAATATGTTTTTAACTATTTCAACATATCAGTTTTTTAATATTTCACAATCCTCTATTATATTAAAAATATATATATATTATTTTTTAAATCATTAAATTTAAATTTAATTAATTAAAATTATCCTAAACAATCGTTTCTGAATAGCATTTTACTCTCAAAATTTTAATGGCGTTCTTTTTTCCCTGGCAGGGCTCCAGATTATACTTTTTGAATGCTTCTTTGTTAGCTCTAAAAATTACTGTTAGCAGTGATGATCTCAATTTTTATTGATTTATGCTTTTTATATTTTTTGCAGGCATATTAGTTTTCTGTTACAATTTTATCTGGATGACATTACCAGGTTTGTTAAGGACATATACTGTGTTTAGCATCTTTTTGAAAAGAGTTAAAAATCTCTTTTCTGCTCTACTATACATTTCCTTTCCAGAAGAGTTAAAAATCTGTGTCACATCGCCAATTCGGGCCCATATAATGGGGTCTTAAATAAATAAGTAATTAGAATGAGAATTTCAGAGGTGAGTTTATAGCTTCTTTAGTATTGAGTGCTCTTTTATGCTGTGCATATTTATGCTATTTACATCCAAACTAGGATCTAAAACTTCATTGAATCCTTTGCGTAGGAATTATAACCTATCGATAAAGATGATATTAATACAGAGAACTGGATTATTAGTTAGAAGGATTTGTATAAAATTTGTCTCAAGGTCATTATGACGAGGTCGTAAAAGAACTACTGTTTTGATAATATCGAGAAAAGTTACCCCATAAATCCTTGGAATTTGATTTCTTTTAGTTACCATTATCATGCACAAGCTTTAAGATGTATTTTGGCAAGTATGTGTGAAGCTATGTGAATTCGTCTGAACATAAATGCATAAGATCTGTTATTGGAATCCAGCCAGGCCTTTGTTCATGCACTTTAGCTTTTCATAACTGTGGAATATTGGCTTGGATAGTATCTTAAAAGAATGTGGATATATTTAAAGTATTGCAGCATAACTGTTGAAATCTTTCGAGCACTGTACTAAACTAAGGAGTTTACCATTTATAGTCAGACTGGTACAGGATCTCTTTTAATTATAGATTATTTATTATTTTGCAGAGTTAAATTGCAATTGGTTGTAGTCAAATTGTATGATATCGTCAAATGTTTGAATATGCATCTTTTGTAGACATTGTGGTTGTCATTGTACAACTTACCTTGAGAATTAGGATGCGTAAAATTATACTGACACCAAATTTTGTTTTGTGAATATTAAGGGATGAAATTGTCTATTGAAATATCCCTATAAACTAATTTTGCAATTATTGGTTTCCCTAGTAACTTGTGGTTATCTTAGACCTTGTTGATTTGATGAGGGTCGATTGCATTGTGGCCTTCACTCTATCATGGGTATGTTGACCATTAAAAAACCTTAAGGCTTTCTTTGTTCCAAAGGTTTGATGATAGTAGTCTTACTAATACATTGTTGTCATTAGTAAATGTAGGACCATTGAAAATGATATACTTGTCTATTCAATTATAACAATATATATATGGATATTGTTACTTGGCCACTCCTTAAGTAGTCTGAACTTACAAAATCATGGGAAGGGTTTGATTTAGATGATATAAATTATATGTAGCAATCTAATCTTGAGAAAGTGGAATAAAATAATCTTGATGGTTGGTATAACTTTGAAAGTCCAAGTTATATTGAAAGTAATATTTTATTATAGGTCAAAGTTCAGCTTATACAACTATATTGATAGCTCAGTTTAAATATTTTCTAACAATATGGTTATGAGAAAATTATGTGAGGGTTTATTACATTTGTATCATGTGAATGTAGGTGTGAAATCCAAGGAACCCCAATCATCTTCTAGTCACTTCGTAACTTCTTCAACATGCTTTTCTTTTTGGTTTTGATATTTTCAAAAAAATTTCCTAGTTTTTCAAGTTAAAAAATATTGTAAACTTTAGGATCAACTTTTATCATATAAACATTGTCCTTATAAACATACTTCATTATATGATGAACAATGGAAAACACCACATTTAGGTATCTTATGAATCCATGGTCTACCTAAAAGAAGGTTATATAAAAGTTCTTGAGGCATGACATCCACAAGAGTTTGCAATGTGACCTTTCCAACTGTAATAGTGTCACATCCCTGCGAGCAACCTCCATGCTGGAATGTGCATTGGGAAAAGAAATTAACAGCAACCTCCATGCTGGACTGTGCATTGGGAAAAGAAATTAAAAAAATATAATAATATAAAAATGAATAAAATAAGGAAATAAGTGATCGAGGGGAGAGCACACATTTATGAGGCATGGCACCCCCGCTATTCTCCTTAGTCATTCACGTGAAGCGACAGACGAGGACCAAAAAAATTAAGGTGTGCAGAAGACGAAAGTATGGTGCAGTAGAGGGGAAATGGTCAATGGCATGGTGACACTCTTCTTGGAAAATGACAAGTTGCAGGAAAGAAGAGGCTTCTGGGCAAAAAAATTAAAACTCCCCACTTAGCCCCATATCGGGGGATTCAAACTCTATTTTGGAAGGGGGAATGCGAGAGAAAAAGAAGGAAGAATGTGTGTAGGAAGAGAAGAAGATAGGACGTGAGCAGCAAAGGCGACTGGGGAGTGTGGTAAGATACTCTGGAGGAAAAAGAGAGGCATCAAGCTGTAAAGAGAGAAAATGCAGAGGAGAAAGGAAGAATAATGGAGAAAGAGAAGGGGGTCACGTGATGTGAAGGGAAGGCAAAGAATGGGCCTGCAGAAGAGAGTAGAGAAAACACCTGAGAATGGAGGAATTTCACGAGCAAGAAACCTAAAGTCCACGATCTTTGACAACATCCTCTCTGTTGGCGATGAATATGATATTTCAAATAGGATAAAAATGCCATCAAAGTTGGAAGATAACTTCATATGCAAGGAAAAGAGGAGGATGTGAGTAGTTTTTGAACGCCTCTGAAATGTGGTCTCGTGGACTGTAATAGTTGCAGGATAAGCACATAATGGATGTTTGTTGAAAAGGATTTAGTGATTCTCAACCATCCAATTGGCAGGAAAAAATCTAAAGTCCACAACATTTGATAGCATCAACCCCACCCACAATGAAATGAGATCTTTCGAAGGGGCTATGGGAGTCTCTCAAGCATTTTGAAATAGAAATTTCGTCAGAGAAAGTGTGTTGGCAGATAAAGAATAGATAGAAGCAAGATAATGATGTTGCAGGGCAAGATAGAAGAGGTTGGATGAGATTGGAGAAGGGAGGTTTAGAGCATGGCATACATCAGCATCTAAACCAGCAATATTATTGACACCTTTCTTAAGATAAGTATAATCCTCTCTCTCATAGTGTTGGGTTCTAAATATCCACTCTTGCAATTGACGCTATAAGGAACTTCTAAATTTATAGAAAATACTAGTAAGAGTAGTGATAAACAGAAGTTAAATTTGTGTTCTCATACAAGATGTGAAATGATGAACAATAAAATGTTCCCTGCCCTCCTAGCTGTAAATTACAAGAATGCTAAGGTGCTTTTGGTTATCTTCTTTACAAGTATCATTTATAAATGTTTCTTATTCTTGTAATGACTATCCTACCTAAGAACAATGTTATTGGATCTACTAGTTGGTAGATGATGGGTACCCATGCTTTTCACTCATGTATTCATTTATGAAATATATTCACCAACATCTAGAAGCACTCAACTTAAGAGCTACTAAGTGTGAATTATATCATGTGATTCAGTCTATGTTGAAAACAAAACAAGAGGTCAGATTTTATTCCTAGTGGAAGTGGTCTCTTATCTATTCTCTAAATCTAAATAGTTATAGTGTGTAAATAAATACCTTAATAAGGATTCTAGCACCATTGAATACCCCTCTATGGCCATACTCATACATGACATTACTTTTAATAACTTCATGGACGGCCAATTTCTTCATAAGTTGCACATGGTATTGTTGCCCATTTTTCACCTACGGGCTCAATCAGGCAAGGAAATCTATGTTCAAGTATTCATGAAGGCCAAATGGGGGCATCGTTGTGCAACATTAAATCATACATCTGATGCTAGGTCGCAAGGAGGTCTGTTGCAAAGCATACCTCGATCAAATTTAGCACAAAACTCATCAGAGAAGAAAGTCGGCAAGACCCTCTTGTCATCTTGCCGACTAGCAGTTCGTTCTATTTGGTTGAAAACACCAGTCGCCAGGACATTTGGGTCGCCATGGGTCTTCATGTATCTCTCCACTTGGATGGGAGGTCATGTCGACAGCTAACACAAGGGCGACGTCAGGGGGAATGATTTCGGTCGAGGTAATGTCTCTCCGATTACGTAAAGTATTGCCGAAGGGGATTGCCTTCGGCATAATGTCTCACTAACACATTGGGTCTCCCCAAAATGGTCTCAGCTTGCCAAAGGATTGTCATCTCAGGGAGATGTCTCGGCGACAGAGTGGGGGTCTCACCGAGGGAAAGTCCGAGTTCGCCAAGAAAGGAAGGCTTCAACATGATATCCCGATGACTAGTGATGGTCTCGGCGAAGCAGCTGTCGTCAGGATGAGGTCTTACCGATTCAATAAGGTCTCACCGAAGCGGGATGCCTTCGGTGTATAAGGCATCATCGACATAACATCTCACTAATAGGGAGAGGTCTCGCCAAAATGAAATGCCCCTGGTGTAATGTCTTGCCGACCCATGTAGGGTCTTGCCGAAATGAAGTGAACTCGGAGAAAGGGAGTGAGCTCGCCGAAGGATCTTGCCTTCGACATAACGTCTAGCTGACCCAGTGGTGTTTTGCCGAAGTATGAAGGGCTCGTGTGAGGTCCTGGCAATAGCGATAAATTTTCCAATAGAAAGGGGACATCAATGTGACGATGGGAGCTTGCTATGAACTCTTGCCAGTGGTTGTGGGCTATGCTGATAACTGCTGAAGGGGATAATCGCATCGGGGAGACACGACTAGTGTCTCACCGACATGCAATTCTGTAGAAAAAGCTTTTGACCGCCCGAGGAAGCTTGTATGACATCTGTTCAGCCAATCGGAGGAGGCTACAGGCGAGCTGTGGCAGTTTGACTGGTGAGAGAAAGATCAACAGAGAGAAAGTGATGTGGATTTTCTCTGAGCCCAGGAGCATTCAAAGTAGCTCGGCAAGGAGGTTCGAAGGTGGACACGAAGACCAGGAAGTTAATGCTATAGTTGCGGAAGATCAAGGAGGTCATTCTAGGAGCAACTCTTCACCGACATGGATAGCAGGGATTCTCTTGAATGCAACATTAACTTCATTCGAAAATATCTAGGGGAGATTTTTTCTGAAGGTTGATATTTTTGTAAACCCTAGGGGGTGACATCTTTTTGTATATAAGGCATTTTTGCCTCTTTGTAAAGGAGTTCGGATTATGCATTCTAAAAGAGTTAGTGATTTTTTCACAATCCTTTCTCAGCTGATGTATGCTTTGTAACTCAACTAGAATCTGAAATATAAAACACAGAGTTTACCTTGGAAGCCAGTGTTAGTATTCAGACTACTCTCATTTCTATAATTTTGATTATGCAAGTTTTCAACTGTGCTTTTCTAAGTCTGCATTTGTGCTTTAAAGCTGTGAAATTCATCTTTCCTTCTTCAAATATGTATGTAGATCAAGCCTTTTTAAGAATGATGCATAGTTTGAAAGAAGTTATGTTGAGTAAATGAAATAGCTACTATTAGTTTTCCAGTGTATGTCCATCTTGTTTTCATTTCATGGTTTCTTATTAGTTCGATGTATCGCCATAGTATTTACTTTTATTTTTATGCACTCCTCCCCTTTCCTTTACAAATTTTAGTAGTTTAAGTGATACTAAAGGAAGTCGGCCTTCTCCGGAGGTTGACCTCTATCTACAAGTGACCCATAGCTTTAGAAGTCTTCCCATGTTACACTGAGGTGTCGAAAATCAAGTTCAACAAGGGTGCAACTTCAGGTGATAACAGGTATATTAGGTCATTGTAATGCCCCTCCGTGTCGGTTGTTCTGAGCTTGTGTGTGAGTTTCTGTGTGTGCTTCATTGATTACTGTGTTATTTGATTATGTGGAAAATATAATATGTTAGTAATCATGTTTAAATAATTAATTAAATTATAAGTGATTTGCAAAATTATTTAAAATATGATTAGAAATTAAAATCATAATCAATTAAGTTAAATCAAATGATTTAGAACAAATGGGCAAATTAATCTAATTCGTTAAAAGTAAAAGTGATATTATTAGATAAATTGATTTAAATTGTTGAAATTAATAATCATTATGAACAAAATAGTCTTGAAAAGATAATTATTTTAATAAGAAATTTAAATGGATAAGGAAATAGGAAGCTGAAGTGTTTAAAGCCAAAAATGAAACTTCACCTATAGAGCATTTGGAAGTCGAAGAGAGCTAGAGAATATGAAGAATAAATAAATAAAAGTTGTGGTAGTTTGCAAAAATATTAATGGTGTTTTGAAGAAAATTTTGTAAATAGTTGTTTTTAATTATTTTAATATGCATGTGTTTATTTAAATTGATTGTGGAAATGATAAATAAATAAATAAATAAAAAGCTCAATCTTTTGTGGATTCGAATGGATTGGAATTTTATTTTTCAAAAAGAAGTGACTTTTGGCATTCGCTAGAAAAAGAAATGGAAGAGACTTTGGTGTGAGATTTTATTTAGAGGATTTTGAATTGGAAGGGGGGTTGCACTCTCTTGGGAACAAGATTTTGGAGAATTTGGCAGTCATCTTTCTGATATAGTATTGCGTTCTTTTATTCTTCTGAGAATTCATGTGAGGATTAAGATTTAAGTTTGAGGGAGGATCTTGGAGCTGCTGCTGGAAGGATTGGATTAGCAAGAAGGATAAAGCTTCAACAGTTATCTACAGGCGCAGGACGCCAGGTTCTCCTTCTTCTTTTAAATTATTTTCTTTATAGCATCAAATGAAATAAGAATTCCTTGCTGTGAATGAAATTTTCTCTTGAATTGAAATTTAATGCTTGTAGAAAATTCTCGAATCTTTAGAAATGCTTTGGACTGTTTTTCAATCAGGAAAGCTTTACTGGGGTGGGACTGTTATTGATTTAAAGTGAAATTTTGTTGGGATTCTGGAATTGAACAGTGTTACTGTAGTTTTGTGTTAAAAATAATAGTGAACCAGTAAAAGAATAAGCTCATGACTGTGAATTCGAGGTTGTGTAAATTTCCATTTGTAGATAAATTTTACAAATATATTCTGTGTTTAAATATTTATATTGAAACAGTAAATTGTACAATTGAAATTTATTTCTCTGTATTCGAAATATTTTTGTATGCATATATATATATGTATATATATATCATATATATATATATATATATATATATATATATATATATATAAATGTATACACATATATATATAAATGTAAAGATAGCATCAAAAGAAAAATTTAATTAAGATTCAAGTTTCTGTTGTATTATATTTGTTTTGAAATATATAAAATAAATAAATAAATAATATTTGTTTTGAAATTATTTGTATATATATATTTATTAAACTTATTTATTCAGATTCCACTGATTATTTAATTTTGTCAAAATAAAACATTCTGTTTCTTTTTTAAAATAAAACAGAATCTGTTTAAAATGGAAATAATAATAAAATAGAAAGAAATCTATTTTTTGTTATTGATTTATTAAATTACCAACTATAAGAAGATAAGTTAGTAGAAAAATCAATTTATGAATATATGGCAGCATTGATTTATTTAATTCTTGTTTTGAGTGAATATTTTGAAATAGAAAGGAATTCCTATTAATTTGTTAAATTGTGAAATTTGATAGGATAATATAGTAGAAGGGCAATTTGTGAACATATATATATATATCAGCATTGATTGTCTAATTCTTATTTTTAAATGTGTATAGGGTGGAAATAGAATTTAATATAAAATTGAATAAGTCATTTTATTTATGAAGTTAAGTCTTGTAGATTTGTTGAATTCTTAGAAAAGATTTATTCTCTTTCTACTTTCCTTCCTTCAAAAGAATTTAAATATATATAGATATAGTGGTTTTAAAAAGGATTTTATTGTGTGTAAATTTATTTAGATAGATGTAAGATTTTAAGGTGGTAAGTTCTAATATGTAGTTTGGGTATTTAGAGTATGGTTATTATTATTATCATTTTAAGTATAACAAATGGTCTTAAGTGGTTGGCGCAATTACTTTAAATATTGGAATTGAGTGTTAAGTTAGTGAGATGAAGGGAAGTGGAGATAATGTTTAAATTTATGTTTTGTATATAAGTGGTTATGAAATGGTAACGAGTTAACTACCCAACTATTAAGTAGTTTTCAATTATGTTGATAAATGAAAAGGGGAATTTAAATGTATGGGCATGGTTAGAGATTGATTAGGATATTCTCGAATTGGATAGTTTATTGGTGAAATGGGATTGTAATCTTTTGAAAGTTGACTTCCTTTATATTCATTTCATGGTTGATTTGTAAGTTCTCTTTATGGATAAATATTTTAGAATACTTGTGATGGTTATCTTGGTTTGTTTTAGTTAATTGAGTAATTCCGTTGGGGGAAGTTGTAAAGTTATTTAGTTCTGGTCGTTAATTGATTGGTTAATAAATTTTGTTCTCATTTGAATTTGTGGTTGTTGTTATGCAAGTGTTTTTGTGTGTTGTGAGTGGTTGAGTATTTAAGGTGTTCTTTAATCAGTTCCTTGGATGTCTCGTTGCATGCTTTTATCTCTGTTATTGAAGGATTATTTTTGTGGACGTTTCCATATTGGTGTGAATGCCTTTGGAGATCAATTTTGATTCAAGGAATCCTTTGTCATTTAATTTGTGTTGCAATGTAACTGGGAACTTGTGTTTTGGTTTATGAGTTGTGGATAGTTGATCTTCTTGAATTTTTGATTTATTTTGTATCTAAGTTGATTATGTAGTCTGGATGGAGTTGTTGATCTTATTTTAATGTATTCACTCATTATATTTAAATTGAAAATAGTTCTTGTGGCCTTGCAATTATTGTTGTCATTGCTATGTTGTTGATTTTATGAAGGTGATTTGCGTACCATCATAAGGGGATTCTTGTGAGGAGAAAATTGAGGTCTCCCATGGAATACCTAGTTGGTGGCTTTTGGTTTCATTAAGTGATTTTGTTGATTTAAAGGTTGATTTTCTTGTGCGTTTTCCTATTTGAGGTGACACCATTGTTGATTTGTGGATGGGTCTTGATGAATCTTCCCTTTGTATGGCTTTTCTGAGCTACTCTCATATTAGGGGAAATTTTATCCTTGTGTTGGAATTATTGAGAAATACTCATGTTGCTTCATTTTACCCTTATTTGTGGGTTTCCATTCTTTTGGCTTCCAGAGGCTTGAGATGATTGATAATTGATGTTCTCTCTCTTTATGTGCCTTGATTTGGCAAGTGTTTTGGTTTCATGATTTTAAAAGGGTTGTACGAGAATTGTTGAGACTTAGATATTGTATTTCTAGCGAGATGGGTAATGCCTCGCATGCTTTTATGATGTGATTCTTTGTTCAAATTATGATGGTACAACCCTTGGTTCTTTTATGTTGTTGGGTCTCTAGGGAGAGTGGTTCCTCGTGGGGGCCGGTGCCCCGCGTAAGGGGAAGAGTACAGGAGAACCCACGAGTGAGTTGGTAATCAAGTGAAAACCTAATAATTAACTTAGGAGGGTTGGGTAGTAATATCATAATAAGATTTTTTAAAAAATGGATGCCTCGTCTTCATTAGTGCTTCCGCAGACTAATGGAAGGCTGAGAAGGCCATGGTTGGCAAGGTCGTAACCTCGTCCTCATGAGAGGTTATCGGCTCCGCATGAGCTACCCTATGGTGCCGGCGCCTCAAGTAGGAGGAAGGGCCAGGAGATCCATAGATGGGGGCCGGCGCCTCATTTTGGAGGAAGGGCCAGGAGAACCCATGTAGGCTATGCGATGACACTCTTCCCTAGTTGCCCATTTGTTTTACTTTATTGTGTTCCTCTGGAAGTAGCTTATGGGAGTTGGTTTAGATTGTTGTTTTAAATTGATTTAAATTGATTTATGATTATTGTTTTAATCCATCTTTGGTATGTTTTGCGGTCTTGTATGATCTCATTTATATTTGATTTACAATCTTATATCTTATGATACTGTGATATGATGTTATTATATTGTTTAATTGTAATTTGAATTGTAAGTGTTTCTTGATCATTCTTTGGTTACTTGTTTATTGGTCATTGCTTTGATTTATGTGTTGGGATTTGTGACTTTAAGTTATTATATCGACTCTTGTAATCCTTGAGTTTTATGATACTTTTGTATGTCGTTGAGTCCTGTGGTTCCGTGTTTGGATGTCCTTGGTTGAGGACTCTTTCTTGTTACTCCTAGCACGGGGGGTGGGTCTTCGGACTCACATGGTCGGGTGGAACGTGCTAAGCACCCCATTGGGTCCCCAGTCGAGGATCGAGAGGTGCGGATTGGTGCGGTTGCAGCGACTCCAGAGTTGTACTTGTTTTGGAGCCAGTTATGATGCTTTGTATTCATCTATTTTGTATCATGGTATCTTGTGTAAGGTTTCCATTTATGTTTGGAAACACTGGTGTATCATTGTACCTCTAGAACATTGTACTGTAATGTAATGTTAACTCAGTGTGATTATTGGCCATGACAGTTATTATTCATTGGGTTAAGTTAATCATGCTTATGTTGTATTTATGTACTCAGGTGGTTCTTATCAATGATTTTTCATGTTAATGTTTAATTTGTTATGGATTATATCTTTGGATTTTATTCTTTATTGCCGTTGTGTGGATCTCAGTCTCGTAGTGACTCCTTGTGTACCCCAAGGGATGTATGTGTTAGTGAATCTGCTTAAATGAAATTCATGTCATGACTTAATGTGTATTACATGTATGTTATGTTTGCTTAAAAAAAAATTGTGCTGTAATTATTGTTTATTTGTCCTTTGGGGTTCGCACGACGGGGTGTTACAACATGGTATCAGAGCCTAGGTTCATACATTGGGCACTATGTGTGCTCACTATGTAACCTTACGCTTAGACCCGTGAGTCTTGAGTTTCACTTTTATTTTGTCATTGTTGTGAACTTGAATTTCTTCTGTTCGATGGTGTCGGGTCGATGGTGCAGGAAACTGATGGGAAATGATAGGACCCGCGGTGTAGTGCGCAATGCACCGATATCCTTCCTATCGGGGATGCTCTATGGACCCTTGAGTTTTAGTGTGATGTGTTTCTTGGTGATGTGTTTTATGTGTGTGATTATGTCAAGTGTGTGTGGATGTGCGATTTTGTTGTCCTTGAGTGATGAATTATGTTTTCTTGAATCTGTGAAGGTGTAAAATTTTACCCTTTTTTATTGAAATTAATGTGAATTTTGGTGTTGAATAATGGTTAAAGTGGAGTTCTTTGTGTGAAAATTATGAGTTTTAACGAAAATGTGAGGTTTTGTGGATAATTATTTTATGATTTTAGCAGAATATAGTATCTTTAGGCGAAGATGCAACTTGAATTATTGGTACTAATGTGCAATGCTCTATGGTAGCTTTTGATTTATAGGAAGTGGGCTTTAGAAAGCATAGTGACGAAGGTAATGTAATTGTAATATGCAGGTATAGATACTTATAATGTCAAGTAGTAATTCATTTTAGTGGATGAATTAGGTTTATGGTTAGTATCCTTATATGAATATTTCCTAATTAATTAGAAGAAAATTGTTTACGAGTTACTAGAATTGTTTTGATTACTATGTGTGTGGTTTGGTGGGAGGGACAGTGTAGTATCACTCGCTTGCGAGTGCCCTACTATGCTGGGAGTTCCTCTCACGAAGTAATTGTGATATATATATGTATTGTGCACAACGTTTGTTTGCATGCAGGATTGCAGGAACTAAGTCTCGATTCCACCTGCATTGTCAGGACAGGGCGAGCATCATAAACACCCAATGGGATTGATGTGGAAAATAGGAACTGACAAGAAAGTTCCCCAACCTAGTTCGTCATCTGTCCTTGTGTTTGTCAAATTGGTTTGGTTGCAACCCTGCCACCACTTTTGTTTTGGTATCATTTCCTTATTTTTGGTTTGTTTAATTTTCGTTGTTTACTTGATGACGTTTAATTGATGTTTTAATTTATGGTGCTGATATGCTTTTGATCATTGATATTGTTGTGTTGCCATGTTTATGATTGAGCTCGACTTCCAAGAGTAAGTCAATTTTTAAGAGGGGGAGGATGTAATGCCCCTCTGTGTCGGTTGTTCTGAGCTTGTGTGTGAGTTTCTGTGTGTGCTTCATTGATTACTGTGTTATTTGATTATGTGGAAAATATAATATGTTAGTAATCATGTTTAAATAATTAATTAAATTATAAGTGATTTGCAAAGTTATTTAAAATATGATTAGAAATTAAAATCATAATCAATTAAGTTAAATCAAATGATTTAGAACAAATGAGCAAATTAATCTAATTCGTTAAAAGTAAAAGTGATATTATTAGATAAATTGATTTAAATTGTTGAAGTTAATAATCATTATGAACAAAATAGTCTTGAAAAGATAATTATTTTAATAAGAAATTTAAATGGATAAGGAAATAGGAAGTTGAAGTGTTTTAAAGCCAAAAATGAAACTTCACCTATAGAGCATTTGGAATTCGAAGAGAGCTGCAGAATATGAAGAATAAATAAATAAAAGTTGTGGTAGTTTGCAAAAATATTAATGGTGTTTTGAAGAAAATTTTGTAAATAGTTGTTTTTAATTATTTTAATATGCATGTGTTTATTTAAATTGATTGTGGAAATGATAAATAAATAAATAAATAAAAAGCTCAATCTTTTGTGGATTTGAATGGATTGGAATTTTATTTTTCAAAAAGAAGTGACTTTTGGCATTCGCTAGAAAAAGAAATGGAAGAGACTTTGGTGTGAGATTTTATTTAGAGGATTTTGAATTGGAAGGGGGGTTGCACTCTCTTGGGAACATATTTTGGAGAATTTGGCAGTCATCTTTCTGATATAGTATTGCGTTCTTTTATTCTTCTGAGAATTCATGTGAGGATTAAGATTTAAGTTTGAGGGAGGATCTTGGAGCTGCTGCTGGAAGGATTGGATCAGCAAGAAGGATAAAGCTTCAACAGTTATCTACAGGCGCAGGACGCCAGGTTCTCCTTCTTCTTTTAAATTATTTTCTTTATAGCATCAAATGAAATAAGAATTCCTTGCTGTGAATGAAATTTTCTCTTGAATTGAAATTTAATGCTTGTAGAAAATTCTTGAATCTTTAGAAATGCTTTGGACTGTTTTTCAATCAGGAAAGCTTTACTAGGGTGGGACTGTTATTGATTTAAAGTGAAATTTTGTTGGGATTCTGGAATTGAATAGTGTTACTGTAGTTTTGTGTTAAAAATAATAGTGAACCAGTAAAAGAATAAGCTCATGACTGTGAATTCGAGGTTGTGTAAATTTCCATTTGTAGATAAATTTTACAAATATATTCTGTGTTTAAATATTTATATTGAAATAGTAAATTGTACAATTGAAATTTATTTCTCTGTATTCAAAATATTTTTGTATGCAATATATATATGTATATATATATATATATCAGATATATATATATATATATATATATATATATAAATGTATACACATATATATAAATGTAAAGATAGCATCAAAAGAAAAATTTAATTAAGATTCAAGTTTTTGTTGTATTATATTTGTTTTGAAATTATAAAAAAATATAAAAAATAAATAAAAATAAATAAATAAATAATATTTGTTTTGAAAATTATTTGTATATATATATTTATTAAACTTATTTATTCAGATTCCACTGATTATTTAATTTTGTCAAAATAAAACATTTTGTTTCTTTTTTTAAAATAAAACAGAATCTGTTTAAAATGGAAATAATAATAAAATAGAAAGAAATCTGTTTTTTGTTATTGATTTATTAAATTACCAACTATAAGAAGATAAGTTAGTAGAAAAATCAATTTATGAATATATGGCAGCATTGATTTATTTAATTCTTGTTTTGAGTGAATATTTTGAAATAGAAAAGAATTCCTATTAATTTGTTAAATTGTGAAATTTGATAGGATAATATAGTAGAAGGGCAATTTGTGAATATATATATATATATATATATATATATATATATATATATATCAGCATTGATTGTCTAATTCTTATTTTTAAATGTGTATAGGGTGGAAATAGAATTTAATATAAAATTGAATAAGTTATTTTATTTATGAAGTTAAGTCTTGTAGATTTGTTGAATTCTTAGAAAAGATTTATTCTCTTTCTACTTTCCTTCCTTCAAAAGAATTAAAATATATATAGATATAGTGGTTTTAAAAAGGTTTTTATTGTGTGTAAATTTATTTAGATAGATTTAAGATTTTAAGGTGGTAAGTTCTAATATGTAGTTTGGGTATTTAGAGTATGGTTATTATTATTATGATTTTAAGTATAACAAATGGTCTTAAGTGGTTGGTGCAATTACTTTAAATAATAATAATAATAATAATAATATTTTATAGTCCACGATACCCGGCAGACGGCCTACAGCAATATGGGACTCCTCGTACTCCCAATATTGGAATTGAGTGTTAAGTTAGTGAGATGAAGGGAAGTGGAGATAATGTTTAAATTTATGTTTTGTATATAAGTGGTTATGAAATGGTAACAAGTTAACTGCCCAACTATTAAGTAGTTTTCAATTATGTTGATAAATGAAAAGGGGAATTTAAATGTATGGGCATGGTTAGAGATTGATTATGATATTCTCGAATTGGATAGTTTATTGGTGAAATGGGATTGTAATCTTTCGAAAGTTGACTTCCTTTATATTCATTTCATGGTTGATTTGTAAGTTCTCTTTATGGATAAATATTTTAGAATACTTGTGATGGTTATCTTGGTTT
This sequence comes from Sequoia sempervirens, assembly GCA_007258455.2. Classification (NCBI taxonomy): domain Eukaryota; kingdom Viridiplantae; phylum Streptophyta; class Pinopsida; order Cupressales; family Cupressaceae; genus Sequoia; species Sequoia sempervirens. The sequence continues at coordinate 55,424 of VDFB02095093.1, read as the reverse complement.
GTTTTAGTTAATTGAGTAATTCCGTTGGGGGAAGTTGTAAAGTTATTTAGTTCTGGTCGTTAATTGATTGGTTAATAAATTTTGTTCTCATTTGAATTTGTGGTTGTTGTTATGCAAGTGTTTTTGTGGGTTGTGAGTGGTTGAGTATTTAAGGTGTTCTTTAATCGGTTCCTTGGATGCCTCGTTGCATGCTTTTATCTCTGTTATTGAAGGATTGTTTTTTTGGACGTTTTCGTATTGGTGTGAATGCCTTTGGAGATCAATTTTGATTCAAGGAATCCTTTGTCATTTAATTTGTGTTGCAATGTAACTGGGAACTTGTGTTTTGGTTTATGAGTTGTGGATAGTTGATCTTCTTGAATTTTTGATTTATTTTGTATCTAAGTTGATTATGTAGTCTGGATGGAGTTGTTGATCTTATTTTAATGTATTCACTCATTATATTTAAATTGAAAATAGTTCTTGTGGCCTTGCAATTATTGTTGTCATTGCTATGTTGTTGATTTTATGAAGGTGATTTGCGTACCATCATAAGGGGATTCTTGTGAGGAGAAAATTGAGGTCTCCCATGGAATACCTAGTTGGTGGCTTTTGGTTTCATTAAGTGATTTCGTTGATTTAAAGGTTGATTTTCTTGTGCGTTTTCCTATTTGAGGTGACACCATTGTTGATTTGTGGATGGGTCTTGATGAATCTTCCCTTTGTATGGCTTTTCTGAGCTACTCTCATATTGAGGAAATTTTATCCTTGTGTTGGAATTATTGAGAAATACTCATGTTGCTTCATTTTACCCTTATTTGTGGGTTTTCATTCTTTTGGCTTCCAGAGGCTTGAGATGATTGATAATTGATGTTCTCTCTCTTTATGTGCCTTGATTTGGCAAGTGTTTTGGTTTCATGATTTTAAAAGGGTTGTACGAGAATTGTTGAGACTTAGATATTGTATTTATAGCGAGATGGGTAATGCCTCGCATGCTTTTATGATGTGATTCTTTGTTCAAATTATGATGGTACAACCCTTGGTTCTTTTTATGTTGTTGGGTCTCTAGGGAGAGTGGCTCCTCGTGGGGGCCGGTGCCCCGCGTAAGGGGAAGAGCACAGGAGAACCCACGAGTGAGTTGGTAATCAAGTGAAAACCTAATAATTAACTTAGGAGGGTTGGGTAGTAATATCATAATAAGATTTTTTAAAAAATGGATGCCTCGTCTTCATTAGTGCTTCCGCAGACTAATGGAAGGCTGAGAAGGCCGTGGTTGGCAAGGTCGTAACCTCGTCCTCATGAGAGGTTATCGGCTCCGCATGAGCTACCCTATGGTGCCGACGCCTCAAGTAGGAGGAAGGGCCAGGAGATCCATAGATGGGGGTCGGCGCCTCAGTTTGGAGGAAGGGCTAGGAGAACCCATGTAGGCTATGCGATGAAACTCTTCCCTAGTTGCCCATTTGTTTTACTTTATTGTGTTCCTCTAGAAGTAGGTTATGGGAGTTGGTTTAGATTGTTGTTTTAAATTGATTTAAATTGATTTATGATTATTTTTTTAATCCATCTTTAGTATGTTTTGCGGTCTTGTATGATCTCATTTATATTTGATTTACAATCTTATATCTTATGATACTGTGATATGATGTTATTATATTGTTTAATTGTAATTTGAATTGTAAGTGTTTCTTGATCATTCTTTGCTTACTTGTTTATTGGTCATTACTTTGATTTATGTGTTGGGATTTGTGACTTTAAGTTATTATATCGACTTTTGTAATCCTTGAGTTTTATGATACTTTTGTATGTCGTTGAGTCCTGTGGTTCCGTGTTTGGATGTCCTTGGTTGAGTTCTCTTTCTTGTTAACTCCTAGCAGGGGGGTGGATCTTTGGACTCACATGGTTGGGTGGAACGTGCTAAGCACCCCATTCGGTCCCTAGTTAAGGATCGAGAGGTTCAGATTGGTGCGGTTGCAGCGACTCCAGAGTTGTACTTGTTTTGGAGCTAGTTATGATGCTTTGTATTCATCTATTTTGTATCATGGTATCTTGTGTAAGGTTTCCATTTATGTCTGGAAACACTGTTGTATCATTGTACCTCTAGAACATTGTACTGTAATGTAATGTTAACTCAGTGTGATTATTGGCAATGACAGTTATTATTCAGTGGGTTAAGTTAATCATGCTTATGTTGTATTTATGTACTCAGGTGGTTCTTATCAATGATTTTTCATGTTAATGTTTAATTTGTTATGGATTATATCTTTGGATTTTATTCTTTATTGCTCTTGTGTGGATCTCAGTCTTGTAATGACTCCTCGTGTACCCCAAGGGATGTATGTGTTAGTGAATCTGCTTAAATGAAATTCATGTCATGACTTAATGTGTATTACATGTATGTTATGTTTACTTAAAAAAAAAATTGTGCTATAATTATTGTTTATTTGTCCTTTGGGGTTTGCACGACAGGGTGTTACAGTCATAATCAACTTAAGCGATTATAGCTAGTAGTGGCATAAGAATTATGTGGTGCAATCTAATCTTGAGAAAGTGGAATAAAATAATCTTGATGGTTAGTATAACTTTGAAAGTCCAAGTTATATTTAAAGTAATATTTTATGATAGGTCAAAGTTCACCTTATACAACTATATTGGTAGCTTAGTTTAAATATTTTCTAACAATATGGTTATGAGAAAATTATGTGAGGGTTTATTACATTTGTATTGTGTGAATGTAGGTGTGAAATCCAAGGAAACCCAATCATCTTCTAGTCACTTCGTAACTTCTTCAACATGCTTTTCTTTTTGGTTTTGATATTTTCAAAAAAAATTCCTAGTTTTTTCAAGTTAAAAAATATTGTAAGCTTCAAGATCAACTTTTATCATATAAACATTGTCCTTATAAACATACTTCATTATATGATGAACAATGGAAAGCACCACATTTAGGGGAGAGGGCCCAATAGTCGTGCGGGGTCCAATAGTCATGCACCTAATCGTACATATAATACCCAATAGTCGTTTATATAATGTCTAATAGTTGTGAACTGACTGCCCATAATTAAACAAAATGTATGCTTTTGATCTAAAAAACAACCAATCATGTGATACCACATCAGCACTCAACTACTCATGATATAATGCACGAGAATTGGTCTCACTATTTTTTGGGGCCTTTTTGGACACCTTGACAAAAACGCATGCTGATGTGGCATTATATTTGATGATGTGGCCCTGAAACCTTAGTTTTAAGAAGATAACTTGCCAAGTAAGCTGCTGTAAAAAATTGGGAATGACTTGAAATTTTGACGTAGGATAATTAGAAGCACGAAGTTAGGGTGCACGACTATTGGGCCCTCTCCCCTATCTTATGAATCCATGGTCTACCTAAAAGAAGGTTATATAAAAGTTCTTGAGGCATGACATCCACAAGAGTTTGCAATGTGACCTTTCCAACTGTAATAGTGTCACATCCCTGCGAGCAACCTCCATGCTGGACTGTGCATTGGGAAAAGAAATTAACAACAACCTCCATGCTGGACTATGCATTGGGAAAAGAAATTAAAAAAATATAATAATATAAAAATGAATAAAATAAGGAAATAAGTGATCGAGGGGAGAGCACACATTTATGAGGCATGGCACCCCCGCTATTCTCCTTAGTCTTTCACATGAAGCGACAGACGAGGACCAACAAAATTAAGGTGTGCAGAAGACGAATGTATGGTGCAGTAGAGGGGAAATGGTCAATGGCATGGTGACACTTTTCTTTGAAAATGACAAGTTGCAGGAAAGAACAGGCTTCTGGGCAAAAAAATTAAAACTCCCCACTTAGCCCCATATCGGGGGATTCAAACTCTATTTTGGAAGGGGGAATGTGAGAGAAAAAGAAGGAAGAATGTGTGTAGGAAGAGAAGAAGATAGGACGTGAGCAACAAAGGCGACTGGGGAGTGTGGTAAGATACTTTGGAGGAAAAAGAGAGGCATCAAGCTGTAAAGAGAGAAAATGCAGAGGAGAAAGGAAGAATAATGGAGAAAGAGAAGGGGGTCACGTGATGTGAAGGGAAGGCAAAGAATGGGCCTACAGAAGAGGGTAGAGAAAACACCTGAGAATGGAGGAATTTCACGAGCAAGAAACGTAAAGTCCACGATCTTTGACAACATCCTCTCTGTTGGCGATGAATATGATATTTCAAATAGGATAAAAATGCCATCAAAGTTGGAAGATAACTTCATATGCAAGGAAAAGAGGAGGATGTGAGTAGTTTTTGAATGCCTCTGAAATGTGGTCTCGTGGACTATAATAGTTGCAGGATAAGCACATAATGGATGTTTGTTGAAAAGGATTTAGTGATTCTCAATCATCCAATTGGCAGGAAAAAATCTAAAGCCCACAACATTTGATAGTATCAACCCCACCCACAATGAAATGAGATCTTTCGAAGAGGCCATGGGAGTCTCTCAAGCATTTTGAAATAGAAATTTCGTCAGAGAAAGTGTGTTGGCAGATAAAGAATAGATAGAAGCAAGATAATGATGTTGCAGGGCAAGATAGAAGAGGTTGGATGAGATTTGCGGAGGGAGGTTTAGAGCATGGCATACATCAGCATCTAAATCAGCAATATTATTGACACCTTTCTTAAGATAAGTATAATCCTCTCTCTCATAGTGTTGGGTTCTAAATATCCACTCTTGCAATTGACGCTATAAGGAACTTCTAAATTTATAGAAAATACTAGTAAGAGTAGTGATAAACAGAAGTTAAATTTGTGTTCTCATACAAGATGTGAAATGATGAACAATAAAATGTTCCCTGCCCTCCTAGCTGTAAATTACAAGAATGCTAAGGTGCTTTTGGTTATCTTCTTTACAAGTATCATTTATAAATGTTTCTTATTCTTGTAATGACTATCCTACCTAAGAACAATGTTATTGGATCTACTAGTTGGTAGATGATGGGTACCCATGCTTTTCACTCATGTATTCATTTATGAAATATATTCACCAACATCAAGAAGCACTCAACTTAAGAGCTACTAAGTGTGAATTATATCATGTGATTCAGTCTATGTTGAAAACAAAACAAGAGGTCAGATTTTATTCCTAGTGGAAGTGGTCTCTTATCTATTCTCTAAATCTAAATAGTTATAGTGTGTAAATAAATACCTTAATAAGGATTCTAGCACCATTGAATACCCCTCTATGGCCATACTCATACATGACATTACTTTTAATAACTTCATGGACGACCAATTTCTTCATAAGTTGCACATGGTATTGTTGCCCATTTTTCACCTACTGGCTCAATTAGGCAAGGCAATCTATGTTCAAGTATTCATGAAGGCCAAATGGGGGCATCGTTGTGCAACATTAAATCATACATCTGATGCTAGGTCGCAAGGAGGTCTGTTGCAAAGCATACCTCTATCAAATTTGGCATAAAAAATCATTAGAGAAGAAAGTCGGCAAGACCCTCTTGTCATCTTGCTGACTAGCAGTTCATTCTATTTGGTTGAAAACACCAGTCGCCAGGACATTTGGGTCACCATGGGTCTTCATGTATCTCTCCACTTGGATGGGAGGTCATGCCGACAACTAACACAAGGGTGACGTCAGGGGGAATGATTTCGGTCGAGGTAATGTCTCTCCGATTATGTAAAGTATTGCCGAAGGGGACTGCCTTCGACATACTGTCTCACTGACACATTGGGTCTCCCTGAAATGGTCTCAGCTTGCCAAAGGATTGTCATCTCAGGGAGATGTCTCGGCGATAGAGTGGGGGTCTCACCGAGGGAAAGTTCGAGTTCGCCAAGAAAGGAAGGCTTCAACGTGATATCCCGATGACTAGTGATGGTCTCGGCAAAGCAGCTGTCGTCGGGATGCGGTCTTACCGATTCAGTAAGGTCTCACCGAAGTGGGATGCCTTCGGTGTATAAGGCATCATCGACATAACATCTCACCAATAGGGAGAGGTCTCGCCAAAATGAAATGCCCCTGGTGTAATGTCTTGCCGACCCATGTAGGGTCTTCCCGAAATGAAGTGAACTCAGAGAAAGGGAGTGAGCTCGCCGAAGGATCTTGACTTCGACATAGCATCTGGCCGACCCAATGGTGTTTTTCGGAATTATGAAGGGCTCGTGTGAGGTCCTGGCGATAGCGATAAATTTTCCAATAGAAAGGGGACATCAATGTGACGATCGGAGCTCGCTATGAACTCTTGCCGGTGGTTGTGGGCTATGCTGATAACTGTTGAAGGGGATAATCGCATCGGGGAGACACGACTAGTGTCTCGCCAACATGCGATTCTGTAGAAAGAGCTTTTGATCGCCTGAGGAAGCTTGTATGACATCTATTCAGCCAATCGGAGGAGGCTACTGGCGAGCTATGGTAGTTTGACTGGTGAGAGAAAGATCAACAGAGAGAAAGTGACGTGGATTTTCTCTGAGCCCAGGAGTATTCAAAGCAGCTCAGCAAGGAGGTTCGAAGGTGGACACGAAGACCAGAAAGTTAATGCTATAGTTACGGAAGATCAAGGAGGTCATTCCTGGAGCAACTCTTCATTGACATGGACAGTAGGGATTCTCTTGAATGCAACATTAACTTCATTCGAAAATATCTAGGGGAGATTTTTTCTGAAGGTTGATGTTTTTGTAAACCCTAGGGGCTGACATCTTTTTGTATATAAGGCATTTTTGCCTCTTTGTAAAGGAGTTCGGATTATGCATTCTAAAAGAGTTAGTGATTTTTTCACAATCCTTTCTCAGCTGATGTATGCTTTGTAACTCAACTGGAATCTTAAATGTAAAACACAGAGTTTACCTTGGAAGCCAGTGTTAGTGTTCAGACTACTCTCATTTCTGTAATTTTGATTATGCAAGTTTTCAACTGTGCTTTTCTAAGTCTGCATTTGTGCTTTAAAGTTGTGAAATTCATCTTTCCTTCTTCAAATATGTATGTAGATCAAGCCTTTTTAAGAATGATGCATAGTTTCAAAGAAGTTATGTTGAGTAAATGAAATAGCTACTATTAGTTTTCTAGTGTATGTCCATCTTGTTTTCATTTCATGGTTTCTTATTAGTTTGATGTATCGCCATAGTATTTAGCTTTATTTTTATGCACTCCTCCCCTTTCTTTTACAAATTTTAGTAGTTTAAGTGATACTAAAGGAAGTCGGCCTTCTCCGGAGGTTGAACTCTATCTACAAGTGATCCACAGCTTTAGAAGTCTTCCCATGTTACAGTGAGGTGTCCAAAATCAGGTTCATCAAGGGTGCAACTTCAGGTGATAACAGGTCTATTAGGTCATTGTAATGCCCTTCCATGTCGGTTGTTCTTAGCTTGTGTGTGAGTTTCTGTGTGTGCTTCATTGATTATTGTGTTATTTGATTATGTGGAAAATACAATATGTTAGTAATCATGTTTAAATAATTAATTAAATTATAAGTGATTTGCAAAGTTATTTAAAATATGATTAGAAATGAAAATCATAATCAATTAAGTTAAATCAAAAGATTTAGAACAAACGAGCAAATTAATCTAATTCGTTAAAAGTAAAAGTGATATTATTAGATAAATTGATTTAAATTGTTGAAGTTAATAATCATTATGAACAAAATAATCTTGAAAAGATAATTATTTTAATAAGAAATTTAAATGGATAAGGAAATAGGAAGCTGAAGTGTTTTAAAGCCAAAAATGAAACTTCACCTATAGAGCATTTGGAAGTCGAAGAGAGTTGGAGAATATGAAGAATAAATAAATAAAAGTTGTGGTAGTTTGCAAAAATATTAATGGTGTTTTGAAGAAAATTTTGTAAATAGTTGTTTTTAATTATTTGAATATGCATGTGTTTATTTAAATTGATTGTGGAAATGATAAATAAATAAATAAATTAAAAGCTCAATCTTTTGTGGATTCGAATGGATTGGAATTTTATTTTTCAAAAAGAAGTGACTTTTGGCATTCGCTAGAAAAAGAAATGGAAGAGACTTTGGTGTGAGATTTTATTTAGAGGATTTTGAATTGGAAGGGGGGTTGCACTCTCTTGGGAACAGATTTTGGAGAATTTGGCAGTCAACTTTCTGATATAGTATTGCATTCTTTTATTCTTCTGAAAATTCATGTGAGGATTAAGATTTAAGTTTGAGGGAGGATCTTGGAGCTGCTGCTGGAAGGATTGGATTAGTAAGAAGGATAAAGCTTCAACAGTTATCTACAGGCGCAGGACGCCAGGTTCTCCTTCTTCTTTTAAATTATTTTCTTTATAGCATCAAATGAAATAAGAATTCCTTGCTGTGAATGAAATTTTCTCTTGAATTGAAATTTAATGCTTGTAGAAAATTCTCGAATCTTTAGAAATGCTTTGGACTGTTTTTCAATCAGGAAAGCTTTACTGGGGTGGGACTGTTATTGATTTCAAGTGAAATTTTGTTGGGATTCTGGAATTGAACAGTGTTACTGTAGTTTTGTGTTAAAAATAATAGTGAACCAGTAAAAGAATAAGCTCATGACTGTGAATTCAAGGTTGTGTAAATTTCCATTTGTAGATAAATTTTACAAATATATTCTGTGTTTAAATATTTATATTGAAACAGTAAATTGTACAATTGAAATTTATTTCTCTGTATTCAAAATATTTTTGTATGCAATATATATATGTATATATATATCATATATATATATATATATATAAATGTATACACATATATATAAATGTAAAGATAGCATCAAAAGAAAAATTTAATTAAGATTCAAGTTTCTGTTGTATTATATTTTTTTTGAAATTATAAAATAAAATAAAATAAATAAATAAATAATAATATTTGTTTTGAAATTATTTGTATATATATATTTATTAAACTTATTTATTCAGATTCCACTGATTATTTAATTTTGTCAAAATAAAACATTCTGTTTCTTTTTTTTAAAATAAAACAGAATCTGTTTAAAATGGAAATAATAATAAAATAGAAAGAAATCTGTTTTTTGTTATTGATTTATTAAATTACCAACTATAAGAAGATAAGTTAGTAGAAAAATCAATTTATGAATATATATGGCAAAAGATTGGATTTATTTCTCTAATTTTTTGTTTTGAGTGAATATTTTGAAATAGAAAGGAATTCCTATTAATTTGTTAAATTGTGAAATTTGATAGGATAATATAGTAGAAGGGCAATTTTTGAATATATATATATATATATATATATATATATATATATATATATCAGCATTGATTGTCTAATTCTTATTTTTAAATGTGTATATATATATATATATATATCAGCATTGATTGTCTAATTCTTATTTTTAAATGTGTATAGGGTGGAAATAGAATTTAATATAAAATTGAATAAGTTATTTTATTTATGAAGTTAAGTCTTGTAGATTTGTTGAATTCTTAGAAAAGATTTATTCTCTTTCTACTTTCCTTCCTTCAAAAGAATTAAAATATATATAGATATAGTGGTTTTAAAAAGGTTTTTATTGTGTGTAAATTTATTTAGATAGATTTAAGATTTTAAGGTGGTAAGTTCTAATATGTAGTTTGGGTATTTAGAGTATGGTTATTATTATTATGATTTTAAGTATAACAAATGGTCTTAAGTGGTTGGTGCAATTACTTTAAATAATAATAATAATAATAATATTATTTTATAGTCCACGATACCCGGCAGACGGCCTACAGCAATATGGGACTCCTCGTACTCCCAATATTGGAATTGAGTGTTAAGTTAGTGAGATGAAGGGAAGTGGAGATAATGTTTAAATTTATGTTTTGTATATAAGTGGTTATGAAATGGTAACAAGTTAACTGCCCAACTATTAAGTAGTTTTCAATTATGTTGATAAATGAAAAGGGGAATTTAAATGTATGGGCATGGTTAGAGATTGATTATGATATTCTCGAATTGGATAGTTTATTGGTGAAATGGGATTGTAATCTTTTGAAAGTTGACTTCCTTTATATTCATTTCATGGTTGATTTGTAAGTTCTCTTTATGGATAAATATTTTAGAATACTTGTGATGGTTATCTTGAATTATTTTAGTTAATTGAGTAATTCTGTTGGGGAAGTTGTAAAGTTATTTAGTTCTGGTCATTAATTGATTGGTTAATAAATTTTGTTCTCATTTGAATTAGTGGTTGTTGTTATGCAAGTGATTCTATGGGCTGTGAGTGGTTGAGTATTTAAGGTGTTCTTTAATTGGTCCCTTGGATGCCTGGTTGCATCCTTTTATCTCTGTTATTGAAGGATGGTTTTTGGATGTTTTCGTATTGGTGTGAATGCCTTTGGAGATCAATTTTGATTCAAGGAATCCTTTGTCATTTAATTTGTGTTGCAATGTAACTGGGAACTTGTGTTTTGGTTTATGAGTTGTGGATAGTTGATCTTCCTGAATTTTTGATTTATTTTGTATCTAAGTTGATTATGTAGTCTGGATGGAGTTGTTGATCTTATTTTAATGTATTCACTCATTATATTTAAATTGAAAATAGTTCTTGTGGCCTTGCAATTATTGTTGTCATTGCTATGTTGTTGATTTGATGAAGGTGATTTGCGTACCATCATAAGGGGATTCTTGTGAGGAGAAAATTGAGGTCTCCCATGGAATACCTAGTTGGTGGCTTTTGGTTTCATTAAGTGATTTCGTTTATTTAAAGGTTGATTTTCTTGTGCGTTTTCCTATTTGAGGTGACACCATTGTTGATTTGTGGATGGGTCTTGATGAATCTTCCCTTTGTATGGCTTTTCTGAGCTACTCTCATATTTGAGGAAATTTTATCCTTGTGTTGGAATTATTGAGAAATACTCATGTTGCTTCATTTTACCCTTGTTTGTGGGTTTTCATTCTTTTGGCTTCCAGAGGCTTGAGATGATTGATAATTGATGTTCTCTCTCTTTATGTGCCTTGATTTGGCAAGTGTTTTGGTTTCATGATTTTAAAAGGGTTGTACGAGAATTGTTGAGACTTAGATATTGTATTTATAGCGAGATGGGTAATGCCTTGCATGCTTTTATGATGTGATTCTTTGTTCAAATTATGATGGTACAACCCTTGGTTCTTTTTATGTTGTTGGGTCTCTAGGGAGAGCGGCTCCTCGTGGGGGCCGGTGCCCTGCGTAAGGGGAAGAGCACAGGAGAACCCACGAGTGAGTTGGTAATCAAGTGAAAACGTAATAATTAACTTAGGAGGGTTGGGTAGTAATATCATAATAAGATTTTTTTTAAAAATGGATGCCTCGTCTTCATTAGTGCTTCCACAGACTAATGGAAGGCTGAGAAGGCCGTGGTTGGCAAGGTCGTAACCTCGTCCTCATGAGAGGTTATCGGCTCCGCATGAGCTACCCTATGGTGCCGACGCCTCAAGTAGGAGGAAGGGCCAGGAGATCCATAGATGGGGGTCGGCGCCTCAGTTTGGAGGAAGGGCTAGGAGAACCCATGTAGGCTATGCGATGAAACTCTTCCCTAGTTGCCCATTTGTTTTACTTTATTGTGTTCCTCTAGAAGTAGGTTATGGGAGTTGGTTTAGATTGTTGTTTTAAATTGATTTAAATTGATTTATGATTATTTTTTTAATCCATCTTTAGTATGTTTTGCGGTCTTGTATGATCTCATTTATATTTGATTTACAATCTTATATCTTATGATACTGTGATATGATGTTATTATATTGTTTAATTGTAATTTGAATTGTAAGTGTTTCTTGATCATTCTTTGCTTACTTGTTTATTGGTCATTACTTTGATTTATGTGTTGGGATTTGTGACTTTAAGTTATTATATCGACTTTTGTAATCCTTGAGTTTTATGATACTTTTGTATGTCGTTGAGTCCTGTGGTTCCGTGTTTGGATGTCCTTGGTTGAGTTCTCTTTCTTGTTAACTCCTAGCAGGGGGGTGGATCTTTGGACTCACATGGTTGGGTGGAACGTGCTAAGCACCCCATTCGGTCCCTAGTTAAGGATCGAGAGGTTCAGATTGGTGCGGTTGCAGCGACTCCAGAGTTGTACTTGTTTTGGAGCTAGTTATGATGCTTTGTATTCATCTATTTTGTATCATGGTATCTTGTGTAAGGTTTCCATTTATGTCTGGAAACACTGTTGTATCATTGTACCTCTAGAACATTGTACTGTAATGTAATGTTAACTCAGTGTGATTATTGGCAATGACAGTTATTATTCAGTGGGTTAAGTTAATCATGCTTATGTTGTATTTATGTACTCAGGTGGTTCTTATCAATGATTTTTCATGTTAATGTTTAATTTGTTATGGATTATATCTTTGGATTTTATTCTTTATTGCTCTTGTGTGGATCTCAGTCTTGTAATGACTCCTCGTGTACCCCAAGGGATGTATGTGTTAGTGAATCTGCTTAAATGAAATTCATGTCATGACTTAATGTGTATTACATGTATGTTATGTTTACTTAAAAAAAAAATTGTGCTATAATTATTGTTTATTTGTCCTTTGGGGTTTGCACGACAGGGTGTTACAGTCATAATCAACTTAAGCGATTATAGCTAGTAGTGGCATAAGAATTATGTGGTGCAATCTAATCTTGAGAAAGTGGAATAAAATAATCTTGATGGTTAGTATAACTTTGAAAGTCCAAGTTATATTTAAAGTAATATTTTATGATAGGTCAAAGTTCACCTTATACAACTATATTGGTAGCTTAGTTTAAATATTTTCTAACAATATGGTTATGAGAAAATTATGTGAGGGTTTATTACATTTGTATCGTGTGAATGTAGGTGTGAAATCCAAGGAAACCCAATCATCTTCTAGTCACTTCGTAACTTCTTCAACATGCTTTTCTTTTTGGTTTTGATATTTTCAAAAAAAATTCCTAGTTTTTTCAAGTTAAAAAATATTGTAAGCTTCAAGATCAACTTTTATCATATAAACATTGTCCTTATAAACATACTTCATTATATGATGAACAATGGAAAGCACCACATTTAGGGGAGAGGGCCCAATAGTCGTGCGGGGTCCAATAGTCATGCACCTAATCGTACATATAATACCCAATAGTCGTTTATATAATGTCTAATAGTTGTGAACTGACTGCCCATAATTAAACAAAATGTATGCTTTTGATCTAAAAAACAACCAATCATGTGATACCACATCAGCACTCAACTACTCATGATGTAATGCACGAGAATTGGTCTCACTATTTTTTGGGGCCTTTTTGGACACCTTGACAAAAACGCATGCTGATGTGGCATTATATTTGATGATGTGGCCCTGAAACCTTAGTTTTAAGAAGATAACTTGCCAAGTAAGCTGCTGTAAAAAATTGGGAATGACTTGAAATTTTGACGTAGGATAATTAGAAGCACGAAGTTAGGGTGCACGACTATTGGGCCCTCTCCCCTATCTTATGAATCCATGGTCTACCTAAAAGAAGGTTATATAAAAGTTCTTGAGGCATGACATCCACAAGAGTTTGCAATGTGACCTTTCCAACTGTAATAGTGTCACATCCCTGCGAGCAACCTCCATGCTGGACTGTGCATTGGGAAAAGAAATTAACAACAACCTCCATGCTGGACTATGCATTGGGAAAAGAAATTAAAAAAATGTAATAATATAAAAATGAATAAAATAAGGAAATAAGTGATCGAGGGGAGAGCACACATTTATGAGGCATGGCACCCCCGCTATTCTCCTTAGTCTTTCACATGAAGCGACAGACGAGGACCAACAAAATTAAGGTGTGCAGAAGACGAATGTATGGTGCAGTAGAGGGGAAATGGTCAATGGCATGGTGACACTTTTCTTTGAAAATGACAAGTTGCAGGAAAGAACAGGCTTCTGGGCAAAAAAATTAAAACTCCCCACTTAGCCCCATATCGGGGGATTCAAACTCTATTTTGGAAGGGGGAATGTGAGAGAAAAAGAAGGAAGAATGTGTGTAGGAAGAGAAGAAGATAGGACGTGAGCAACAAAGGCGACTGGGGAGTGTGGTAAGATACTTTGGAGGAAAAAGAGAGGCATCAAGCTGTAAAGAGAGAAAATGCAGAGGAGAAAGGAAGAATAATGGAGAAAGAGAAGGGGGTCACGTGATGTGAAGGGAAGGCAAAGAATGGGCCTACAGAAGAGGGTAGAGAAAACACCTGAGAATGGAGGAATTTCACGAGCAAGAAACGTAAAGTCCACGATCTTTGACAACATCCTCTCTGTTGGCGATGAATATGATATTTCAAATAGGATAAAAATGCCATCAAAGTTGGAAGATAACTTCATATGCAAGGAAAAGAGGAGCATGTGAGTAGTTTTTGAATGCCTCTGAAATGTGGTCTCGTGGACTATAATAGTTGCAGGATAAGCACATAATGGATGTTTGTTGAAAAGGATTTAGTGATTCTCAATCATCCAATTGGCAGGAAAAAATCTAAAGCCCACAACATTTGATAGTATCAACCCCACCCACAATGAAATGAGATCTTTCGAAGAGGCCATGGGAGTCTCTCAAGCATTTTGAAATAGAAATTTCGTCAGAGAAAGTGTGTTGGCAGATAAAGAATAGATAGAAGCAAGATAATGATGTTGCAGGGCAAGATAGAAGAGGTTGGATGAGATTTGCGGAGGGAGGTTTAGAGCATGGCATACATCAGCATCTAAATCAGCAATATTATTGACACCTTTCTTAAGATAAGTATAATCCTCTCTCTCATAGTGTTGGGTTCTAAATATCCACTCTTGCAATTGACGCTATAAGGAACTTCTAAATTTATAGAAAATACTAGTAAGAGTAGTGATAAACAGAAGTTAAATTTGTGTTCTCATACAAGATGTGAAATGATGAACAATAAAATGTTCCCTGCCCTCCTAGCTGTAAATTACAAGAATGCTAAGGTGCTTTTGGTTATCTTCTTTACAAGTATCATTTATAAATGTTTCTTATTCTTGTAATGACTATCCTACCTAAGAACAATGTTATTGGATCTACTAGTTGGTAGATGATGGGTACCCATGCTTTTCACTCATGTATTCATTTATGAAATATATTCACCAACATCAAGAAGCACTCAACTTAAGAGCTACTAAGTGTGAATTATATCATGTGATTCAGTCTATGTTGAAAACAAAACAAGAGGTCAGATTTTATTCCTAGTGGAAGTGGTCTCTTATCTATTCTCTAAATCTAAATAGTTATAGTGTGTAAATAAATACCTTAATAAGGATTCTAGCACCATTGAATACCCCTCTATGGCCATACTCATACATGACATTACTTTTAATAACTTCATGGACGACCAATTTCTTCATAAGTTGCACATGGTATTGTTGCCCATTTTTCACCTACTGGCTCAATTAGGCAAGGCAATCTATGTTCAAGTATTCATGAAGGCCAAATGGGGGCATCGTTGTGCAACATTAAATCATACATCTGATGCTAGGTCGCAAGGAGGTCTGTTGCAAAGCATACCTCTATCAAATTTGGCATAAAAAATCATTAGAGAAGAAAGTCGGCAAGGCCCTCTTGTCATCTTGCTGACTAGCAGTTCATTCTATTTGGTTGAAAACACCAGTCGCCAGGACATTTGGGTCACCATGGGTCTTCATGTATCTCTCCACTTGGATGGGAGGTCATGCCGACAACTAACACAAGGGTGACGTCAGGGGGAATGATTTCGGTCGAGGTAATGTCTCTCCGATTATGTAAAGTATTGCCGAAGGGGACTGCCTTCGACATACTGTCTCACTGACACATTGGGTCTCCCTGAAATGGTCTCAGCTTGCCAAAGGATTGTCATCTCAGGGAGATGTCTCGGCGATAGAGTGGGGGTCTCACCGAGGGAAAGTTCGAGTTCGCCAAGAAAGGAAGGCTTCAACGTGATATCCCGATGACTAGTGATGGTCTCGGCAAAGCAGCTGTCGTCGGGATGCGGTCTTACCGATTCAGTAAGGTCTCACCGAAGTGGGATGCCTTCGGTGTATAAGGCATCATCGACATAACATCTCACCAATAGGGAGAGGTCTCGCCAAAATGAAATGCCCCTGGTGTAATGTCTTGCCGACCCATGTAGGGTCTTCCCGAAATGAAGTGAACTCAGAGAAAGGGAGTGAGCTCGCCGAAGGATCTTGACTTCGACATAGCATCTGGCCGACCCAATGGTGTTTTTCGGAATTATGAAGGGCTCGTGTGAGGTCCTGGCGATAGCGATAAATTTTCCAATAGAAAGGGGACATCAATGTGACGATCGGAGCTCGCTATGAACTCTTGCCGGTGGTTGTGGGCTATGCTGATAACTGTTGAAGGGGATAATCGCATCGGGGAGACACGACTAGTGTCTCGCCAACATGCGATTCTGTAGAAAGAGCTTTTGATCGCCTGAGGAAGCTTGTATGACATCTATTCAGCCAATCGGAGGAGGCTACTGGCGAGCTATGGTAGTTTGACTGGTGAGAGAAAGATCAACAGAGAGAAAGTGACGTGGATTTTCTCTGAGCCCAGGAGTATTCAAAGCAGCTCAGCAAGGAGGTTCGAAGGTGGACACGAAGACCAGAAAGTTAATGCTATAGTTACGGAAGATCAAGGAGGTCATTCCTGGAGCAACTCTTCATTGACATGGACAGTAGGGATTCTCTTGAATGCAACATTAACTTCATTCGAAAATATCTAGGGGAGATTTTTTCTGAAGGTTGATGTTTTTGTAAACCCTAGGGGCTGACATCTTTTTGTATATAAGGCATTTTTGCCTCTTTGTAAAGGAGTTCGGATTATGCATTCTAAAAGAGTTAGTGATTTTTTCACAATCCTTTCTCAGCTGATGTATGCTTTGTAACTCAACTGGAATCTTAAATGTAAAACACAGAGTTTACCTTGGAAGCCAGTGTTAGTGTTCAGACTACTCTCATTTCTGTAATTTTGATTATGCAAGTTTTCAACTGTGCTTTTCTAAGTCTGCATTTGTGCTTTAAAGTTGTGAAATTCATCTTTCCTTCTTCAAATATGTATGTAGATCAAGCCTTTTTAAGAATGATGCATAGTTTCAAAGAAGTTATGTTGAGTAAATGAAATAGCTACTATTAGTTTTCTAGTGTATGTCCATCTTGTTTTCATTTCATGGTTTCTTATTAGTTCGATGTATCGCCATAGTATTTAGTTTTATTTTTATGCACTCCTCCCCTTTCCTTTACAAATTTTAGTAGTTTAAGTGATACTAAAGGAAGTTGGCCTTCTCCGGAGGTTGACCTCTATCTACAAGTGACCCAGAGCTTTAGAAGTCTTCCCATGTTACACTGAGGTGTCAAAAATCAGGTTCAACAAGGGTGCAACATCAGGTGATAACAGGTCTATTAGGTCATTGTAATGCCCTTCCATGTCGGTTGTTCTTAGCTTGTGTGTGAGTTTCTGTGTGTGCTTCATTGATTATTGTGTTATTTGATTATGTGGAAAATACAATATGTTAGTAATCATGTTTAAATAATTAATTAAATTATAAGTGATTTGCAAAGTTATTTAAAATATGATTAGAAATGAAAATCATAATCAATTAAGTTAAATCAAAAGATTTAGAACAAACGAGCAAATTAATCTAATTCGTTAAAAGTAAAAGTGATATTATTAGATAAATTGATTTAAATTGTTGAAGTTAATAATCATTATGAACAAAATAATCTTGAAAAGATAATTATTTTAATAAGAAATTTAAATGGATAAGGAAATAGGAAGCTGAAGTGTTTTAAAGCCAAAAATGAAACTTCACCTATAGAGCATTTGGAAGTCGAAGAGAGTTGGAGAATATGAAGAATAAATAAATAAAAGTTGTGGTAGTTTGCAAAAATATTAATGGTGTTTTGAAGAAAATTTTGTAAATAGTTGTTTTTAATTATTTGAATATGCATGTGTTTATTTAAATTGATTGTGGAAATGATAAATAAATAAATAAATTAAAAGCTCAATCTTTTGTGGATTCGAATGGATTGGAATTTTATTTTTCAAAAAGAAGTGACTTTTGGCATTCGCTAGAAAAAGAAATGGAAGAGACTTTGGTGTGAGATTTTATTTAGAGGATTTTGAATTGGAAGGGGGGTTGCACTCTCTTGGGAACAGATTTTGGAGAATTTGGCAGTCATCTTTCTGATATAGTATTGCGTTCTTTTATTCTTCTGAGAATTCATGTGAGGATTAAGATTTAAGTTTGAGGGAGGATCTTGGAGCTGCTGCTGGAAGGATTGGATCAGCAAGAAGGATAAAGCTTCAACAGTTATCTACAGGCGCAGGACGCCAGGTTCTCCTTCTTCTTTTAAATTATTTTCTTTATAGCATCAAATGAAATAAGAATTCCTTGCTGTGAATGAAATTTTCTCTTGAATTGAAATTTAATGCTTGTAGAAAATTCTCGAATCTTTAGAAATGCTTTGGACTGTTTTTCAATCAGGAAAGCTTTACTGGGGTGGGACTGTTATTGATTTAAAGTGAAATTTTGTTGGGATTCTGGAATTGAACAGTGTTACTGTAGTTTTGTGTTAAAAATAATAGTGAACCAGTAAAAGAATAAGCTCATGACTGTGAATTCGAGGTTGTGTAAATTTCCATTTGTAGATAAATTTTACAAATATATTCTGTGTTTAAATATTTATATTGAAACAGTAAATTGTACAATTGAAATTTATTTCTCTGTATTCAAAATATTTTTGTTTGCAATATATGTATGTATATATATATCAGATATATATATATATATATATATAAATGTATACACATATATATATAAATGTAAAAATAGCATCAAAAGAAAATTTTAAGTAAGATTCAAGTTTCTGTTGTATTATATTTGTTTTGAAATTATAAAAAAATAAAAAATAAAAATAAAAATAAATAAATAAATAATATTTGTTTTGAAATTATTTGTATATATATATATATTTATTAAACTTATTTATTCAGATTCCACTGATTATTTAATTTTGTGAAAATAAAACATTCTATTTCTTTTTTAAAATAAAACATAATCTGTTTAAAATGGAAATAATAATAAAATAGAAAGAAATATGTTTTTTGTTATTGATTTATTAAATTACCAACTATAAGAAGATAAGTTAGTAGAAAAATCAATTTATGAATATATGGCAGCATTGATTTATTTAATTCTTGTTTTGAGTGAATATTTTGAAATAGAAAAGAATTCCTATTAATTTGTTAAATTGTGAAATTTGATAGGATAATATAGTAGAAGGGCAATTTGTGAATATATATATATATATATATATATATATATATATATATATATATATATATATATATATATATATATATATATATATATATATATGCATTGATTGTCTAATTTATTTTTAAATGTGTATATATATATATATATATATAGCATTGATTGTCTAATTCTTATTTTTAAATGTGTATAGGGTGGAAATAGAATTTAATATAAAATTGAATAAGTTATTTTATTTATGAAGTTAAGTCTTGTAGATTTGTTGAATTCTTAGAAAAGATTTATTCTCTTTCTACTTTCCTTCCTTCAAAAGAATTAAAATATATAAAGATATAGTGGTTTTAAAAAGGTTTTTATTGTGTGTAAATTTATTTAGATAGATTTAAGATTTTAAGGTGGTAAGTTCTAATATGTAGTTTGGGTATTTAGAGTATGGTTATTATTATTATCATTTTAAGTATAACAAATGGTCTTAAGTGGTTGGCGCAATTACTTTAAATATTGGAATTGAGTGTTAAGTTAGTGAGATGAAGGGAAGTGGAGATAATGTTTAAATTTATGTTTTTTATATAAGTGGTTATGAAATGGTAACGAGTTAACTACCCAACTATTAAGTAGTTTTCAATTATGTTGATAAATGAAAAGGGGAATTTAAATGTATGGGCATGGTTAGAGATTGATTAGGATATTCTCGAATTGGATAGTTTATTGGTGAAATGGGATTGTAATCTTTCGAAAGTTGACTTCCTTTATATTCATTTCATGGTTGATTTGTAAGTTCTCTTTATGGATAAATATTTTAGAATACTTGTGATGGTTATCTTGGTTTGTTTTAGTTAATTGAGTAATTCCGTTGGGGGAAGTTGTAAAGTTATTTAGTTCTGGTCTTTAATTGATTGGTTAATAAATTTTGTTCTCATTTGAATTTGTGGTTGTTGTTATGCAAGTGTTTTTGTGGGTTGTGAGTGGTTGAGTATTTAAGGTGTTCTTTAATCGGTTCCTTGGATGCCTCATTGCATGCTTTTATCTCTGTTATTGAAGGATTGTTTTTTGGACGTTTCTGTATTGGTGTGAATGCCTTTGGAGATCAATTTTGATTCAAGGAATCCTTTGTCATTTAATTTGTGTTGCAATGTAACTGGGAACTTGTGTTTTGGTTTATGAGTTGTGGATAGTTGATCTTCTTGAATTTTTGATTTATTTTGTATCTAAGTTGATTATGTAGTCTGGATGGAGTTGCTGATCTTATTTTAATGTATTCACTCATTATATTTAAATTGAAAATAGTTCTTGTGGCCTTGCAATTATTTTTGTCATTGCTATGTTGTTGATTTTATGAAGGTGATTTGCGTACCATCATAAGGGGATTCTTTTGAGGAGAAAATTGAGGTCTCCCATGGAATACCTAGTTGGTGGCTTTTGGTTTTATTAAGTGATTTCGTTGTTCTAAGGTTGATTTTCTTGTGCGTTTTCCTATTTGAGGTGACACCATTGTTGATTTGTGGATGGGTCTTGATGAATCTTCCCTTTGTATGGATTTTCTGAGCTACTCTCATAATTGAGGAAATTTTATCCTTGTGTTGGAATTATTGAGAAATACTCATGTTGCTTCATTTTACCCTTGTTTGTGGGTTTTCATTCTTTTGGCTTCCAGAGGCTTGAGATGATTGATAATTGATGTTCTCTCTCTTTATGTGCCTTGATTTGGCAAGTGTTTTAGTTTCATAATTTTAAAAGGGTTGTACAAGAATTGTTGAGACTTAGATATTGTATTTATAGCGAGATGGGTAATGCCTCGCATGCTTTTATGATGTGATTCTTTGTTCAAATTATGATGGTACAACCCTTGGTTCTTTTTATGTTGTTGGGTCTCTAGGGAGAGTGGCTCCTCGTGGGGGCCGACACCCCGCGTAAGGGGAAGAGCACAGGAGAATCCACGAGTGAGTTGGTAATCAAGTGAAAACGTAATAATTAACTTAGGAGGGTTGGGTAGTAATATCATAATAAGATTTTTTTTAAAAATGGATGCCTCGTCTTCATTAGTGCTTCCACAGACTAATGGAAGGCTGAGAAGGCCGTGGTTGGCAAGGTCGTAACCTCGTCCTCATGAGAGGTTATCGGCTCCGCATGAGCTACCCTATGGTGTCGACGCCTCAAGTAGGAGGAAGGGCCAGGAGATCCATAGATGGGGGCCGGCGCCTCAGTTTGGAGGAAGGGCCAGGAGAACCCATGTAGGCTATGCGATGACACTCTTCCCTAGTTGCCCATTTGTTTTACTTTATTGTGTTCCTCTGGAAGTAGGTTATGGGAGTTGGTTTAGATTGTTGTTTTAAATTGATTTAAATTGATTTATGATTATTGTTTTAATCCATCTTTAGTATGTTTTTCGTCTTGTATGATCTCATTTATATTTGATTTACAATATTATATTTATCTATACATTTTGGCATTTTTTTTACCGGAATTTCGAAAAAATACCAAAATGTATCAGTGTGATACTGTGATATGATGTTATTATATTGTTTAATTGTAATTTGAATTGTAAGTGTTTCTTGATCATTCTTTGGTTACTTGTTTATTGGTCATTACTTTGATTTATGTGTTGGGATTTGTGACTTTAAGTTATTATATTGACTTTTGTAACCCTTGAGTTTTATGATACTTTTGTATGTCTTTGAGTCCTGTGGTTCCGTGTTTGGATGTCCTTGGTTGAGGACTCTTTCTTGTTAACTCCTAGCAGGGGGGTGGGTCTTCGGACTCACATGGTCGGGTCGAACGTGCTAAGCACCCCATTGGGTCCCCAGTCGAGGATCGAGAGGTGCGGATTGGTACGGTTGCAGCGACTCCAGAGTTGTACTTGTTTTGGAGCCAGTTATGATGCTTTGTATTCATCTATTTTGTATCATGGTATCTTGTGTAAGGTTTCCATTTATGTTTGGAACACTGTTGTATCATTGTACCTCTAGAACATTGTAATGTAATGTAATGTTAACTCAGTGTGATTATTGGCCATGACAGTTATTATTCATTGGGTTAAGTTAATCATGCTTATGTTGTATTTATGTACTCAGGTGGTTCTTATCAATGATTTTTCATGTTAATGTTTAATTTGTTATGGATTATATCTTTGCATTTTATTCTTTATTGCCGTTGTGTGGATCTCAGTCTCGTAATGACTCCTCGTGTACCCCAAGGGATGTATGTGTTAGTGAATCTGCTTAAATGAAATTCATGTCATGACTTAATGTGTATTACATGTATGTTATGTTTACCTAAAAAAAAAAATTGTGTTGTAATTATTGTTTATTTGTCCTTTGGGGTTCACACGGCGAGGTGTTACTGTCATAATCAACTTAAGCGATTAAAGCTAGTAGTGGCATAAGAAGTATGTGGTGCAATCTAATCTTGAGAAAGTGGAATAAAATAATCTTGATGGTTAGTATAACTTTGAAAGTCCAAGTTATATTGAAAGTAATATTTTATTATAGGTCAAATTTCACCTTATTCAACTATATTGATAGCTCAGTTTAAATATTTTCTAACAATATGGTTATGAGAAAATTATGTGAGGGTTTATTACATCTATATCGTGTGAATGTAGGTGTGAAATCCAAGGAACCCCAATCATCTTCTAGTCACTTCGTAACTTCTTCAACATGCTTTTCTTTTTGGTTTTGATATTTTCAAAAAAAATTCCTAGTTTTTTCAAGTTAAAAAATATTGTAAGCTTCAGGATCAACTTTTATCATATAAACATTGTCCTTATAAACATACTTCATTATATGATGAACAATGGAAAGCACCACATTTAGGCTATCTTATGAATTCATGGTCTACCTAAAAGAAGGTTATATAAAAGTTCTTGAGGCATGACATCCACAAGAGTTTGCAATGTGACCTTTCCAACTGTAATAGTGTCACATCCTTGCGAGCAACCTCAATGCTGGACTGTGCATTGGGAAAAGAAATTAACAGCAACCTCCATGTTGGATTGTGCATTGGGAAAAGAAATTAAACAAATATAATAATATAAAAATGAATAAAATAAGGAAATAAGTGATCGAGGGGAGAGCACACATTTATGAGGCATGGCACCCCCGCTATTCTCCTCAGTCATTCACGTGAAGCGACAGACGAGGACCAAAAAAATTAAGGTGTGCAGAAGATGAAAGTATGGTGAAGTAGAGGGGAAATGGTCAATGGCATGGTGACACTCTTCTTGGAAAATGACAAGTTGCAGGAAAGAAGAGGCTTCTGGGAAAAAAAAATAAAAGTCCCCACTTTGCCCCATATCGGGGGATTCAAACTCTATTTTGGAAGGGGGAATGTGAGAGAAAAAGAAGGAAGAATGTGTGTAGGAAGAGAAGAAAATAGGACGTGAGCAGCAAAGGCGACTGGGGAGTGTGGTAAGATACTCTGGAGGAAAAAGAGAGGCATCAAGCTGTAAAGAGAGAAAATGCAGAGGAGAAAGGAAGAATAATGGAGAAAGAGAAGGGGGTCACGTGATGTGAAGGGAAGGCAAAGAATGGGCCTGCAGAAGAGGGTAGAGAAAACACCTGAGAATGGAGGAATTTCACGAGCAAGAAAAATAAAGTCCATGATCTTTGACAACATCCTCTCTGTTGGCGATGAATATGATATTTCAAATAGGATAAAAATGCCATCAAAGATGGAAGATAACTTCATATGCAAGGAAAAGAGGAGGATGTGAGTAGTTTTTGAATGCCTCTGAAATGTGGTCTCGTGAACTGTAATAGTTGCAGGATAAGCACATAATGGATGTTTGTTGAAAAGGATTTAGTGATTCTAAACCATCCAATTGGCAAGATAATGATGTTGCAGGGCAAGATAGAAGAGGTTGGATGAGATTGGAGGAGGGAGGTTTAGAGCATGGCATACATCAGCATCTAAACCAACAATATTATTGACACCTTTCTTAAGATAAGTATAATCCTCTCTCTCATAATGTTGGGTTATAAATATCCACACTTGCAATTGACGCTATAAGGAACTTCTAAGTTTATAGAAAATACTAGTAAGAGTAGTGATAAACAGAAGTTAAATTTGTGTTCTCATACAAGATGTTAAATGATGAATAATAAAATGTTCCATGCCCTCCTAGCTGTAAATTACAAGAATGCTAAGGTGCTTTTGGTTATCTTCTTTACAAGTATCATTTATAAATGTTTCTTATTCTTGTAATGACTATCCTACCTAAGAACAATGTTATTGGATCTACTAGTTGGTAGATGATGGGTACCCATGCTTTTCACTTATGTATTCATTTATGAAATATATTCACCAACATCTAGAAGCACTCAAATTAAGAGCTACTAAGTGTGAATTATATCATGTGATTCAGTCTATGTTGAAAATAAAACAAGAGGTCAGATTTTATTCCTAGTGGAAGTGGTCTCTTATCTATTCTCTAAATCTAAATAGTTATAGTGTGTAAATAAATACATTAATAAGGATTCTAGCACCATTGAATACCCCTCTATGGCCATACTCATACATGACATTACTTTTAATAACTTCATGGACGGCCAATTTCTTCATAAGTTGCACATGGTATTGTTGCCCATTTTTCACCTACGGGCTCAATCAGGCAAGGCAATCTATGTTCAAGTATTCATGAAGGCCAAATGGGGGCATTGTTGTGCAACATTAAATCATACATCTGATGCTAGGTCGCAAGGAGGTCTGTTGCAAAGCATACCTCGATCAAATTTTGCACAAAACTCATCAGAGAAGAAAGTCGGCAAGACCCTCTTGTCATCTTGCCGACTAGCAGTTCGTTCTATTGGTTGAAAACACTGGTCGCCAGGACATTTGAGTCGCCATGGGTCTTTATGTATCTCTCCACTTGGATGGGAGGTCATGCCAACAGCTAACACAAGGGCGACGTCAGCGGGAATGATTTCGGTCGAGGTAATGTCTCTCCGATTACGTAAAGTATTGCCGAAGGGGATTGCCTTCGGCATAACGTCTCACTGACACATTGGGTCTCCCTGAAATGGTCTCAGCTTGCCAAAGGATTGTCATCTCAGGGACATGTCTCGGCGACGGAGTGGGGGTCTGACCGAGGGAAAGTCTGAGTTCACCAAGAAAGGAAGGCTTCAACGTGATATCCCGGTGACTAGTGATGGTCTCGGTGAAGCAGCTATCGTCGGGATGAGGTCTTACCGATTCAGTAAGGTCTCACCGAAGTGGGATGCCTTCGGTGTATAAGGCATCATCGACATAACATCTCACCAATAGAGAGAGGTCTCGCCAAAATGAAATGCCCCTGGTGTAATGTCTTGCCGACCCATGTAGGGTCTTGACAAAATGAAGTGAACTCGGAGAAAGGGAGTGAGCTCACCGAAGAATCTTGCCTTCGACATACCGTTTGGCCGACCCAGTGGTGTTTTTCCGAAGTATGAGGGGCTCATGTGAGGTCCTCGCGATAGCGATAAATTTTCCAATAGAAAGGGGACATCAATGTGACGATGGGAGCTCGCTATGAACTATTGCCGGTGGTTGTGGGCTATTCCGATAACTGCTGAAGGGGATAATCGCATCGAGGAGACACAACTAGTGTCTCACTGACATGCGATTCTGTAGAAAGAGCTTTTGACAGCCCGAGGAAGCTTGTATGACATCTGTTCAGCCAATCGGAGGAGGCTACAGGCGAGCTATGGCAGTTTGACTGGTGAGAGAAAGGTCAACAGAGAGAAAGTGATGTGGATTTTCTCTGAGCCCAGGAGCATTCAAATCAGCTCGGCAAGGAGGTTCGAAGGTGGACACGAAGATCAGGAAGTTAATGCTATAGTTGCAGAAGATCAAGGAGGTCATTCCTAGAGCAAATCTTCAGCAACATGGACAGCAGGGATTCTCTTGAATGCAACATTAACTTCATTCGAACATATCTAGGGAAGATTTTTTCTGAAGGTTGATATTTTTGTAAACCCTAGGGGCTGACATCTTTTTGTATATAAGGCATTTTTGCCTCTTTGTAAAGGAGTTCGGATTATGCATTCTAAAAGAGTTAGTGATTTTTTCACAATCCTTTCTCAGCTGATGTATGCTTTGTAACTCAACTGGAATCTAAAATATAAAACACAGAATTTACCTTGGAAGCCAGTGTTAGTGTTCAGACTACTCTCATTTCTGTAATTTTGATTATGCAAGTTTTCAACTGTGCTTTTCTAAGTCTACATTTGTGCTTTAAGCTGTGAAATTCATCTTTCCTTCTTCAAATATGTATGTAGATCAAGCCTTTTTAAGAATGATGCATAGTTTGAAAGAAGTTATGTTGAGTAAATGAAATAGCTACCATTAGTTTTCTAGTGTATGTCCATCTTGTTTTCATTTCATGGTTTCTTATTAGTTTGATGTATCGCCATAGTATTTAGCTTTATTTTTATGCACTCCTCCCCTTTCTTTTACAAATTTTAGTAGTTTAAGTGATACTAAAGGAAGTCGGCCTTCTCCGGAGGTTGAACTCTATCTACAAGTGATCCACAGCTTTAGAAGTCTTCCCATGTTACAGTGAGGTGTCCAAAATCAGGTTCATCAAGGGTGCAACTTCAGGTGATAACAAGTATATTAGGTCATAATCAACTTAAGCGATTATAGCTAGTAGTGGCATAAGAATTATGTGGTGCAATCTAATCTTGAGAAAGTGGAATAAAATAATCTTGATGGTTAGTATAACTTTGAAAGTCCAAGTTATATTGAAAGTAATATTTTATTATAGGTCAAAGTTCACCTTATACAACTATATTGATAGCTCAGTTTAAATATTTTCTAACAATATGGGTATGAGAAAATTATGTGAGGGTTTATTACATATGTATCGTGTGAATGTAGGTGTGAAATCCAAGGAACCCCAATCATCTTCTAGTAACTTCGTAACTTCTTCAACATGCTTTTCTTTCCGGTTTTGATATTTTCAAAAAAATTCCTAGTTTTTTCAAGTTAAAAAATATTGTAAGCTTTAGGATCAACTTTTATCATATAAACATTGTCCTTATAAACATACTTCATTATATGATGAACAATGGAAAGCACCAAATTTAGGGGAGAGGGCCCAATAATCGTGCGGGGTCCAATAGTCGTGCACCCAATCGTACATATAATACCCAATAGTAGTTTATATAATGTCTAATAGTTGTGAATTCACGACCCATAATTAAACAAAATGTATGCTTTTGATCTAAAAAACAACCAATCATGTGATACCACATCAGCGCTCAACTACTCATGATGTAATGTACGAGAATTGGTCTCACTATTTTTTGGGGCCTTTTTGGACACCTTGACAAAAACACATGCTGATGTGGCATCATATTTGATGATGTGGCCCTGAAACCTTAGTTATAAGCAGATAACTTGCCAAGTAAGCTGCTGTAAAAAATTGGGAGTGATTTGAAATTTTGACGTAGGATAATTAGAAGCACGAAGTTAGGGTGCACGACTACTGGGCCCTCTCCCCTATCTTATGAATCCATGGTCTACATAAAAGAAGGTTATATAAAATTTCTTGAGGCATGACATCCACAAGAGTTTGCAATGTGACCTTTCCAACTGTAATAGTGTCACATCCCTGCGAGCAACCTCCATGCTGGACTGTGCATTGGGAAAACAAATTAACAGCAACCTCCATGTTGGACTGTGCATTGGGAAAAGAAATTAAAAAAATATAATAATATAAACAATAAGGAAATAAGGAAATAAGTGATCGAGGGGAGAGCACACATTTATGAGGCATGGAACCCCTGCTATTCTCCTTAGTCAATCATGTGAAGCGACAGACGAGGACCAAAAAAATTAAGGTGTGCAGAAGACGAAAGTATGGTGCAATAGAGGGGAAATGGTCAATGGCATGGTGACACTCTTCTTGGAAAATGACAAGTTGCAGGAAAGAAGAGGCTTCTGGGCAAAAAAATTAAAAATCCCTACTTAGCCCCATATCGGGGGATTCAAACTCTATTTTGGAAGGGGGAATGTGAGAGAAAAAGAAGGAAGAATGTGTGTAGGAAGAGAAGAAGATAGGACGTGAGTAGCAAAGGTGACTAGGGAGTGTGGTAAGATACTATGGAGGAAAAAGAGAGGCATCAAGCTATAAAGAGAGAAAATGCAGAGGAGAAAGTAAGAATAATGGAGAAAGAGAAGGGGGTCACGTGATGTGAAGGGAAGGAAAAGAATGGGCCTGCAGAAGAGGGTAGAGAAAACACCTGAGAATGGAGGAATTTCACGAGCAAGAAACCTAAAGTCCATGATCTTTGACAACATCCTCTCTGTTGGCGATGAATATGATATTTCAAATAGGATAAAAATGCCATCAAAGTTGGAAGATAACTTCATATGCAAGGAAAAGAGGAGGATGTGAGTAGTTTTTGAACGCCTCTGAAATGTGGTCTCGTGGACTGTAATAGTTGCAGGATAAGCACATAATGGATGTTTGTTGAAAAGGATTTAGTGATTCTCAACCATCCAACTGGCAGGAAAAAATATAAGTCCCACAACATTTGATAGCATCAACCCCACCCACAATGAAATGAGATCTTTCGAAGAGGCCATGGGAGTCTCTCAAGCATTTTGAAATAGAAATTTCGTCAGAGAAAGTGTGTTGGCAGATAAAGAATAGATAGAAGCAAGATAATGATGTTGCAGGGCAAGATAGAAGAGGTTGGATGAGATTTGCGGAAGGAGGTTTAGAGCATGGCATACATCAGCATCTAAACCAGCAATATTATTGACACCTTTCTTAAGATAAGTATAATCCTCTCTCTCATAGTGTTGGGTTCTAAATATCCACTCTTGCAATTGACGCTATAAGGAACTTCTAAATTTATAGAAAATACTAGTAAGAGTAGTGATAAACAGAAGTTAAATTTGTGTTCTCATACAAGATGTGAAATGATGAACAATAAAATGTTCCCTGCCCTCCTAGCTGTAAATTACAAGAATGCTAAGGTGCTTTTGGTTATCTTCTTTACAAGTATCATTTATAAATGTTTCTTATTCTTGTAATGACTATCCTACCTAAGAACAATGTTATTGGATCTACTAGTTGGTAGATGATGGGTACCCATGCTTTTCACTCATGTATTCATTTATGAAATATATTCACCAACATCTAGAAGCACTCAACTTAAGAGCTACTAAGTGTGAATTATATCATGTGATTCAGTCTATGTTGAAAACAAAACAAGAGGTCAGATTTTATTCCTAGTGGAAGTGGTCTCTTATCTATTCTCTAAATCTAAATAGTTATAGTGTGTAAATAAATACCATAATAAGGATTCTGGCACCATTGAATACCCCTCTATGGCCATACTCATACATGACATTACTTTTAATAACTTCATGGACGGCCAATTTCTTCATAAGTTGCACATGGTATTGTTGCCCAATTTTCACCTATGGGCTCAATCAGGCAAGGCAATCTATGTTCAAGTATTCATGAAGGCCAAATGGGGGCATCGTTGTGCAACATTCAATCATACATCTGATGCTAGGTCGCAAGGAGGTCTGTTGCAAAGTATACCTCAATCAAATTTGGCACAAAACTCATAAGAGAAGAAAGTCGGCAAGACCCTCTTGTCATCTTGCCGACTAGCAGTTCGTTCTATTGGTTGAAAACACCAGTCACCAGGACATTTGGGTCGCCATGGGTCTTCATGTATCTCTCCACTTGGATGGGATGTCATGCTGACAGTTAACACAAGGGCGACGTGAGGGGGAATGATTTCGGTCAAGGTAATGTCTCTCTGATTACGTAAAGTATTGCCGAAGGGGATTGCCTTCGGCATAATGTCTCACTGACACATTGGGTCTCCCCGAAATGGTCTCAGCTTGCCAAAGGATTGTCATCTCAGGGAGATGTCTCGGTAACGAAGTGGGGGTCGCACCGAGGGAAAGTCTGAGTTTGCCAAGAAAGGAAGGCTTCAATGTGATATCCCGGTGACTAGTGATGGTCTCGGCGAAGAAGTTGTCGTCAGGATGAGGTCTTACTGATTCAGTAAGGTCTCACCGAAGTGGGATCCCTTCGGTGTATAAGGCATCATCGACATAACATCTCACCAATAGGGAGAGGTCTCGCCAAAATGAAATGCCCCCGGTGTAATGTCTTGCAGACCCATGTAGGGTCTTGACGAAATGAAGTGAACTCAGAGAAAGGGAGTGAGCTCGCCGAAGGATCTTGCCTTCGACATACCGTCTGGCTGACCCAGTGGTGTTTTGCCGAAGTATGAGGGGCTTGTGTGAGGTCCTGGCGATAGCGATAAATTTTCCAATAGAAAGGGGACATCAATGTGACGATGGGAGCTCGCTATGAACTCTTGCCAGTGGTTGTGGGCTATGCCGATAATTGCTAAAGGGGATAATCACATCGGGGAGACATGACTAGTGTCTCACCGACATGAGATTATGTAGAAAGAGCTTTTGACGGCCCGAGGAAGCTTGTATGACATTTGTTCAGCCAATCGGAGGAGGCTACAGGCGAGCTGTGGCAGTTTGATTGGTGAGAGAAAGATCAACAGAGAGAAAGTGACGTGGATTTTCTCTGAGCCCAGGAGCATTCAAATCAGCTCGGCAAGGAGGTTCGAAGGTGGACACGAAGACCTGGAAGTTAATGCTATAGTTGCGGAAGATCAAGGAGGTCATTCCTAGAGCAACTCTTCACCGACATGGACAGCAGGGATTCTCTTGAATGCAACATTAACTTCATTCGAAAATATCTAGGGGAGATTTTTTCTGAAGGTTGATATTTTTGTAAACCCTAGGGGCTGACATCTTTTTGTATATAAGGCATTTTTGCCTCTTTGTAAAGGAGTTTGGATTATGCATTCTAAAAGAGTTAGTGATTTTTTCACAATCCTTTCTCAGCTGATGTATGCTTTGTAACTCAACTGGAATCTGAAATATAAAACACAGAGTTTACCTTGGAAGCCAGTGTTAGTGTTCAGACTACTCCCATTTCTGTAATTTTGATTATGCAAGTTTTCAACTGTGCTTTTCTAAGTTTCCATTTGTGCTTTAAAGCTGTGAAATTCATCTTTCCTTCTTCAAATATGTATGTAGATCAAGCCTTTTTAAGAATGATGCATAGTTTGAAAGAAGTTATGTTGAGTAAATGAAATAGCTACCATTAGTTTTCCAGTGTATGTCCATCTTGTTTTCATTTCATGGTTTCTTATCAGTTCGATGTATCGCCATAGTATTTAGTTTTATTTTTATGCACTCCTCCCCTTTCCTTTACAAATTTTAGTAGTTTAAGTGATACTAAAGGAAGTCGGCCTTCTCCGGAGGTTGACCTCTATCTACAAGTCACCCACAGCTTTAGAAGTCTTCCCATGTTACACTGAGGTGTCAAAAATCAGGTTCAACAAGGGTGCAACTTCAGGTGATAACAAGTATATTAGGTCATAATCAACTTAAGCGATTATAGCTAGTAGTGGCATAAGAATTATGTGGTGCAATCTAATCTTGAGAAAGTGGAATAAAATAATCTTGATGGTTAGTATAACTTTGAAAGTCCAAGTTATATTGAAAGTAATATTTTATTATAGGTCAAAGTTCACCTTATACAACTATATTGATAGCTTAGTTTAAATATTTTCTAACAATATGGTTATGAGAAAATTATGTGAGGGTTTATTACATCTGTATCGTGTGAATGTAGGTGTGAAATCCAAGGAACCCCAATCATCTTCTAGTAACTTCGTAACTTCTTCAACATGCTTTTCTTTTTGGTTTTGATATTTTCAAAAAAAATTCCTAGTTTTTTCAAGTTAAAAAATATTGTAAGGTTCAGGATCAACTTTTATCATATAAACATTGTCCTTATAAACATACTTCATTATAGGATGAATAATCGAAAGCACCACATTTAGGGGAGAGGGCCCAATAATCGTGCGGGGTCGAATAGTCGTGCACCCAATCGTACATATAATACCCAATAGTCTTTTATATAATGTCTAATAGTTATGAATTGACTACCCATAATTAAACAAAATGTATGCTTTTGATCTAAAAAACAACCAATCATGTGATACCACATCAGCGCTCAACTACTCATGATGTAATGCACGAGAATTGGTCTCACTCTTTTTTGGGGCCTTTTTGGACACCTTGACAAAAATGCATGCTGATGTGGCATCATATTTGATGATGTGGCCCTGAAACCTTAGTTATAAGCAGATAACTTGCCAAGTAAGCTGCTGTAAAAAATTGGGAGTGATTTGAAATTTTGACGTAGGATAATTAGAAGCACGAAGTTAGGGTGCACGACTACAAGGCCCTCTCCCCTATCTTATGAATCCATGGTCTACCTAAAAGAAGGTTATATAAAAGTTCTTGAGGCATGACATCCACAATAGTTTACAATGTGACCTTTCCAACTGTAATAGTGTCACATCCCTGCGAGCAACCTCCATGCTGGACTGTGCATTGGGAAAAGAAATTAACAACAACCTCCATGTTGGACTATGCATTGGGAAAAGAAATTAAAAAAATATAATAATATAAACATGAATGAAATAAGGAAATAAGTGATCGAGGGGAGAGCACACATTTATGAGGCATGGCACCCCCGCTATTCTCCTTAGTCATTCATGTGAAGCGACAGACGAGGACCAAAAAAATTAAGGTGTGCAGAAGATGAAAGTATGGTGCAGTAGAGGGGAAATGGTCAATGGCATTGTGACACTCTTCTTGCATAATGACAAGTTGCAGGAAAGAAGAGGCTTCTGGGCAAAAAAATTAAAACTCCCCACTTAGCCCCATATCGGGGGATTCAAACTCTATTTTGGAAGGGGGAATGTGAGAGAAAAAGAAGGAAGAATGTGTGTAGGAAGAGAAGAAGATAGGACGTGAGCAGCAAAGGCGACTGGGGAGTGTGGTAAGATACTATGGAGGAAAAAGAGAGGCATCAAGCTGTAAAGAGAGAAAATGCAGAGGAGAAAGGAAGAATAATGGAGAAAGAGAAGGGGGTCACGTGATGTGAAGGGAAGGCAAAGAATGGTCCTGCAGAAGAGGGTAGAGAAAACACCTGAGAATGGAGGAATTTCACGAGCAAGAAACCTAAAGTCCACGATCTTTGAAAACATCCTCTCTGTTGGCGATGAATATGATATTTCAAATAGGATAAAAATGCCATCAAAGTTGGAAGATAACTTCATATGGAAGGAAAAGAGGAGGATGTGAGTAGTTTTTGAACGCCTCTGAAATGTGGTCTCGTAGACTGTAATAGTTGTAGGATAAGCACATAATGGATGTTTGTTGAAAAGGATTTAGTGATTCTCAACCATCCAATTGGTAGGAAAAAATCTAAGTCCCACAACATTTGATAGCATCAACCCCACCCACAATGAAATGAGATCTTTCAAAGAGGCTATGGGAGTCTCTCAAGCATTTTGAAATAGAAATTTCGTCAGAGAAAGTGTGTTGGCAGATAAAGAATAGATAGAAGCAAGATAATGATGTTGCAGGGCAAGATAGAAGAGGTTGGATGAGATTTGCAGAGGGAGGTTTAGAGCATGGCATACATCAGCATCTAAACCAGCAATATTATTGACACCTTTCTTAAGATAAGTATAATCCTCTCTCTCATAGTGTTGGGTTCTAAATATCCACTCTTGCAATTGACGCTATAAGGAACTTCTAAATTTATAGAAAATACTAGTAAGAGTAGTGATAAATAGAAGTTAAATTTGTGTTCTCATACAAGATGTGAAATGATGAATAGTAAAATGTTCCCTGCCCTCCTAGCTGTAAATTACAAGAATGCTAAGGTGCTTTTGGTTATCTTCTTTACAAGTATCATTTATAAATGTTTCTTATTCTTGTAATGACTATCCTACCTAAGAACAATGTTATTGGATCTACTAGT
Source organism: Sequoia sempervirens (assembly GCA_007258455.2). Lineage (NCBI taxonomy): Eukaryota > Viridiplantae > Streptophyta > Pinopsida > Cupressales > Cupressaceae > Sequoia > Sequoia sempervirens. The sequence goes on along the minus strand of VDFB02095093.1, from coordinate 21,376 downwards.
TGGTAGATGATGGGTACCCATGCTTTTCACTCATGTATTCATTTATGAAATATATTCACCAACATCTAGAAGCACTCAACTTAAGAGCTACTAAGTGTGAATTATATCATGTGATTCAGTCTATGTTGAAAAAAAAACAAGAGGTCAGATTTTATTCCTAGTGGAAGTGGTCTCTTATCTATTCTCTAAATCTAAATAGTTATAGTGTGTAAATAAATACCTTAATAAGGATTCTAGCACCATTGAATACCCCTCTATGGCCATACTCATACATGACATTACTTTTAATAACTTCATGGACGGCCAATTTCTTCATAAGTTGCACATGGTATTGTTGCCCATTTTTCACCTACGGGCTCAATCAGGCAAGGCAATCTATGTTCAAGTATTCATGAAGGCCAAATGGGGGCATCGTTGTGCAACATTTAATCATACATCTGATGCTAGGTCGCAAGGAGGTCTGTTGCAAAGCATACCTCGATCAAATTTGGCACAAAAATCATTAGAGAAGAAAGTCGGCAAGACCCTCTTGTCATCTTGCCAACTAGCAGTTCGTTCTATTTGGTTGAAAACACCATTCGCCAGGACATTTGGGTCCCCATGGGTCTTCATGTATCTCTCCACTTGGATGGGAGGTCATGCCGACAGCTAACACAAGGGCGACGTCAGGGGGAATGATTTCGTTCGAGGTAATGTCATTCCAATTACGTAAAGTATTGCCGAAGGGGATTGCCTTCAGCATAATGTCTCACTGACACATTGGGTCTCCCCGAAATGGTCTCAGCTTGCCAAAGGATTGTCATATCAGGGAGATGTCTCGGCGATGGAGTGGGGGTCTCACCGAGGGAAAGTCCGAGTTCACCAAGAAAGGAAGGCTTCAACGTGATATCCCGGTGACTAGTGATGGTCTCGGCGAAGTAGCTGTCGTCGGGATGAGGTCTTATCAATTCAGTAAGGTCTCACCGAAGCGGGATGCCTTCGGTGTATAAGGCATCATCGACATAACATCTCACCAATAGGGAGAGGTCTCGCCAAAATGAAATGCCCCTAGTGTAATGTCTTGCCGACCCATGTAGGGTCTTGCCGAAATGAAGTGAACTCAGAGAAAGGGAGTGAGCTCGCCGAAGGATCTTGCCTTCGACATAGCATCTGGCCGACCCAGTGGTGTTTTTCCAAAGTATGAGGGGCTCGTGTGAGGTCCTGGCGATAGCGATAAATTTTCCAATAGAAAGGGGACATCAATGTGACGATGGGAGCTCGCTATGAACTCTTGATGGTGGTTGTGGGCTATGCCGATAACTGCTGAAGGGGATAATCGCATCGGGGAGACATGAATAGTGTCTCACCGACATGCGATTCTGTAGAAAGAGCTTTTGACGGCCCGAGGAAGATTTTATGACATCTGTTCAGCGAATCGGAGGAGGCTACAGGTGAGCTGTGGCAGTTTGACTAGTGAGAGAAAGATCAACAGAGAGAAAGTGATGTGGATTTTCTCTGAGCATAGGAGCATTCAAAGCAGCTCGGCAAGGAGGTTCGAAGGTGGACACGAAGACAAGGAAGTTAATGCTATAGTTGTGGAAGATCAAGGAGGTCATTCCTAGAGCAAATCTTCACTGACATGGATAGCAGGGATTCTCTTGAATGCAAGATTAACTTCATTCGAAAATATCTAGGGGAGATTTTTTCTGAAGGTTGATATTTTTGTAAGCCCTAGGGGCTGACATCTTTTTGTATATAAGGTATTTTTTCCTCTTTCTAAAGGAGTTCGGATTATGCATTCTAAAAAAGTTAGTGATTTTTTCACAATCCTTTCTCAGCTGATGTATGCTTTGTAACTCAACTGGAATCTGAAATATAAAACACAGAGTTTACCTTAGAAGCCAGTGTTAGTGTTCAGACTACTCTCATTTCTGTAATTTTGATTATGCAAGTTTTCAACTGTGCTTTTCTAAGTTTGCATTTGTGCTTTAAATCTGTGAAATTCATCTTTCCTTCTTCAAATATGTATGTAGATCAAGCCTTTTTAAGAATGATGCATAGTTTCAAAGAAGTTATGTTGAGTAAATGAAATAGCTACCATTAGTTTTCCAGTGTCTGTCCATCTTGTTTTCATTTCGTGGTTTCTTATTAGTTCGATATATCGCCATAGTATTTAGTTTTATTTTTATGCACTCCTCCCCTTTCCTTTACAAATTTTAGTAGTTTAAGTGATACTAAAGGAAGTCGGCCTTCTCCGAAGGTTGACCTCTATCTACAAGTGACCCACAACTTTAGAAGTCTTCCAATGTTACATTGAGGTGTCAAAAATCAGGTTCAAAAAGGGTGCAACTTCAGGTGATAACAGGTATATTGGGTCATAATCAACTTAAGCGATTATAGCTAGTAGTGGCATAAGAATTTTGTGTAAATCATTATCTTACTAGTCCATGGCTTAGAGAAGTGTCTTCAACCTTAACCTTTATCTTGAAATTAGAGTGTGTTATATTGTGAAGAGTTCTTAGTGGGCTTGGCCTTAAGTGAAATATTATCCACAGGATCGAATGCCATTATTTTAGAAATAGTATCAATACCAAATAGCTAATACTCATCTTTCTTGGGCTTAATGCCAATAGGGCTATTAATTCAGTGAAACTATGAAGTTTTATATGCTTATAATGTTGAAATTATTAGATGCAAAGTTACATTTAGAAGGTATCAGGATGCGTGTAATGATGTGACCATCTAGGAGTTTCTCTTGTACTGGAATTGGGTGTAATAAGTTCCTTTAAGTCATTTTATCCCCTTTCCTTTAAGTCATTTTATCCCCCTTATTTAATGCAATAGCAATACATGCTATATGATTCAAGAATGTTATTTAGGTATTGAGGTAAACACTTCATATTACTACATGATGTCCAACAACCTTTTGAAATATGAGAACCTTAATACTCGATTTGTCATGTGAAAGAAGAAAGGATATTATAGATGTCATAAACCATACTATGTGTGCATACCAATTTTGGTTTGATGTGATTGCATTGTTGAGACTGGGTTAAGAGATAAACCCTATGTAACCATGTTATGCAATATTTAATGATACCTTATTGTTGACCATTGAGGCCATAATTAGTTTAAATGGAAAGTGTGAATAAATTATCCAATCTATGAACTAAACTATTATAGGAACCTAAGGTTGCGACATAGTGTAAAGTAAATTAGAAGATTAAAAATATCATTTGTAAAATTACCCTTGGGTTTATATTTTCATATGTTGGTCCAACAAATATAGTGTCACCAACTTTCTTAAGAAGCATTCAAGCTTTCATTATCCTTAAAGCAAGCTTATAAATACTATTAGATGTCCTTCAAATATATCTATTTACCCCTTTGAGCATAGGAACCTCTATGTTGAATCTACTATGTAGATTTTAAATGGAAATGCTTTTCTATGGGCTTGTGTGAACCAAGGAAATTTCAAACTAAGCCTAGCCCTTATGTTGATAAGACAAACCCAAGGACATTTAAGTTAGTCTATGAATAATAATGGGTTGAGTTTAATTCAAGACCTTGATATCCTAAAAGGGAAGTGTTATAGTATGGGTTGTTAAATCATAAACTTAAATTATGTTCTCCTAACTATTGTTAAGCATTAATAATGGAAGAGAAATATTAATGTAACCTTGATTATGGGGGAACTTGTGTGTAGGTCATTTGAGAGACCTTGTAAGGAGAACTACGTGTGACTTTGACCCATTTTGAAGTGGGGAATGTAGGCAGTCCTTGGGCGAAGGATGCCTCTACGACTTCAAGTCTGTAGAGGGAGGGTTTACGGGGATAACTCCAAGGGTTGGAGTTGTTCCTGATTGGTTTGAACTTCTCCCTTTAGCAGGCTTCATTTTAAGGTCGAATGGGTACCAAATGGGTATGAACGAGTTATGTATGAGCCACCCAAGAGTGAACCTCTGGGATATTCGAGCAATGACAGGCAGTCATTGGATCGTGCCAATGACCGATGTCTGGGCTACTACTAGGGATTAGTTAGCATTCACCTAGCTCATGGAGGTGAAGGTAGCAGGCTACCTTGGTTATGATACAGTCGTAGTAGTTGCACAGGTAATGACCCATCCGTGTGGCTAATGGTAATCCAGGGCTAACCGCGTATTGAGAGGGTCAACTAGCTATCGCTGGTAATCATGAAAGTGACTAATGCCAAGTGTTACCCGAGTTTGTGAAGATAGTTGACAATACCACTAAGGTCACCGAGTGGTATATGTCGGGAGCTACTTCTTCTTAGGTGGAAAAACTTGTCTGTAGTGGCCTATAGGTGATTGAAGTCAAAATCCACTGGGTTTGGTAGGTTCACTACTTGGGGAAGCCCTTGGGATGGCGGATGGACCCGCAATGTAGTATGGGATGTATCAAATCCCCTTCCTAGTTGTCAGACTATATATGTAGCCTTGTGGTGTTGAGGAAATACCTACAGTGTAGTATGGGATGCACTAAATCCTCTTACCATTTGTCCATTGGTGTAGAATATCAGAGGAAAGGATAGGACCCACTGTGTAGTGTGTAATGCACCAATAGTATTTCTATATAGGATGCATTATGGACATGTGTTAGCCATTATGATGTGTTAGCCATTTTTTCTATGTTTATGTGATGTATGGTGGAGCTTGTTGCTGTGTTTATGTGATGTATTATGGAGCTTGACACTATGTATTTGTGATATATGTTGGATCCAATCACTAATGTAAATGTGATATACATATGAGCTAATCACCATTGTGCTTGTGACCTGTGTATGATCTAGACACTATTGTACTTGTGGTCTATGTATGATCTGGACACTATTGTACTTGTGGTCTATGTATGATCTAGACACTATTGTACTTGCGATCTATGTATGATCTAGAAATTGTTGTACTTGTGATCTGTGTATGATCCAGACACTGTTGTACTTGTGATCTATGTATGATCCAAACACTGTTGTAATTGAGATGTGTATGCGCTAGTCAGCTTGTGTTTATGGAGGTATGCTCATGACAACCATTATGTATGATCTTCAAGATTATGGGATGAGTGATTTCTTTTGAATATCGTGAATGTTTATATGGTAGTGTTTGGTAGTGCATGGTATGGACCCAACACTTGATGGAAAGTTATTATCATTATATTATTATTGACTATGTTGATAGCTTACATGTACTAAATTAATAGATATGGAATAAAGGTGAGATAATAAATCTCATACAAGAGGGGAGATTGAACTCCCTTTTTCATTGTGAGGAGAACTCCTAAGCCTCCGATTTCCCACAAAGGGATGCGTAGGTAGGGTCATCACAAACCCTCGAGGCTTAGGTTGTAGTTTTAGGAAAGACCTTGTCCTTGAGACCTTACCACAGGTTTGAGTGAAAGCATATAAGTAGTGGTAATTGATTTTTGTTGCCACCATGACGAATGAAGAGCTATTAAAATTAACACTTCTAATTTAGATGGAATAAGTTTGGTTGGTTAAGTTGGTAGTTGTGCATTGTTGAAGAAAAAAATTGTAGTTCCCAAAGGGAAAATTTTACAAATAGATAATGTGATCACACCAAGCGATTTTTTTCTTATGTTAAATCAAATCCACAAATAGATAATGAGTCTGATTGAATTTTTCTTTTTTCTACTCCAATCTTATCCAAAAGTTTTACACTACACATGTTAAGGGTGGAGCCATTGTCAACAAGGATTCTCTTTATTCCATTTTTAATAATAATAGGTATTATCATGAAAGATTCATTTTTTTTACAATTCCAAAGGAGGTAGCTCATTTTGGTGGAAAACAATGTTTGAACTCATTCCTTGAATTAGGGATGATATGCCATTCAATTGCATATTAGGAGGGATATGAACTTGTTGTAAGGAACTTTGAATCATGTTATGATAATGAGGGGAGGCTTGAATAACATCCCATAAGGATATCTTAGCAGGAGTATTTTAAGTTGTTGAACAAGATATTTTTCCTTTCCACTATTTAAAGGTAGATGAGGAGCACTAGGCAAGACAGGTTGAGGAAATGGTAATGAAATGGGAGTGGTTTGCAATTTCCTATTATTCCTTATATTATATGTATGAGCAATAGTATTATAACTCGGTTGTTGCAAAATATTGTGTTGAGGTGTCTTAGGATAAGCATAAGTTTGTTTTGAACTTGGTGTTGGTGTGAGGGTGGGTATATGGTAAGAAGTGGCTTAGGAGATGACTTAGTCGGTCCAATAATTAAAGGACTTGTAGGAGGTCTAAGAATTAGAGGACTCGAGGGAGTTCTAATGTTCATAACTTCAACAAACTTATCCTTATTTTCATGATCTCTTAGTGAAGGAGTCTAATGCCACTCCATAATCTTCATCTAAGGAAGCCATATTACTATTATTTGAAAGACATGTATCAATTCTATCATTTTCTTGCACCATGATATCTTCCATAATAGGAGAGTTTTTAGGAGACCAAGAAACTAGATGTTCATGGCATTCAATGGTTGGTTATTCTAAAATGACTTCATCACAAGTAGGGGAGTTATCAATGGTTGGATTTTCTTTTTTTATCAATGATGGAATCCTCTTGTTTAACAATATTTTCTCAAGTAGGAGAGGTATGAGAAGACAAACAAATAGGATTCTCATGACTCTCATTGATGGGTTCTAACACCAAAATATCTTCTTCACAAATATGACAGATATTTGTAGGAGTTAATGGAGACTCCTCAACACCCCCAAGATCAGTTGCAACCAAAACCACTTCCACAAGAGAGAGAATGGCAAGAAAGCTTGCTTCACAATGCAAGATTGATTAATGGCTGAATTGCTATTGCTTGATTAAGCTTGAATAATGTACATGATATGCCTTGCTTATATGGGCAAGGTTAAAATGTAGTAGTGAACATGATGTTGACAAATGTCATGATCTTATGACATGAGACAACCAACAACCTAATCACCTAGGAAATGATGCATCCTAGCTAGATAAGATAAGTTCTAGAAATGCTATCTAAGCTTCTAGAAAGAATCTTTTATCCTAAGTAAACTTAACTATGTGAATATGTCCCCTAATTACCTAGTGAATGAATTAGCTAGGTACAAGACAATTATTCACACCAACAATTGGGAGAAGAACAAACTTGATTGTCGTGATTCTCTAAGATTATATTCTCTTTCACTAAGTTAGTTTCACACACGGGAGAGGGATCAATGAAGAACAAGAAAATAAGAGAATGACTTCACATTCATATTCTTTTAACAGTAATTTCTTAGAGTTTTCAACAAAATATGGAAATAGAACAAGTGAAGTATGATAACAAGAGACTTTTGTAATGAAATCATGATACAATAATTGCTCTACAAAACTAAAATGCAACAAGTTTTCTAATTTTAAATGTCTAAATTAAATGGATGATTAGACCTTAATTCATAAATCATAAATTCTTGAAACTTTCTAGACTGATACAATAGTTTACTAGCAATTCTGGGAAGTGCAGAAAACCACAAAAAAACTCAAAAAAGATGGTTTTTAAGAGGCCCTAAAGGAATGGGTCTCTGTTTAATTTTTTTTTTTTAAATGAAGACTGCAATGTCTGAGTGATTCTATGTGTTCTCTATTCCATGTCTCAGACTACTACTTTGGTAACAAAATTTTCTAGATTTTGATGTCTAAATGTAAGTGAAACTAATGACAAATAATGAAGGTTATCAAAACTTTATGAAATACAATTTTGATTCAGTTTTTGAATGTGAATGAGTGAACATACACTAATATGCAAGTACTATGAAAATTTAGTCTAACATTATGCATTTTTTTGTTGATTTTTTAGATTTAAAATAAATGCAAAATCCAAGTTTACACCTAAGTGCAATGCAAATGTATGCCAAATTTAGAAACCCTAAATGCAATTAATTAATTCAAATCCTAGATATAGGGCTCAAATGTACTCCAAATAAAAAATTAGAATGTTCAAAATCTTAGGTTCACAAAAATGAAACATAGAAAAATAGGTTAGGTTCAAACACATAGGGTTTTATACTAGATTTGTAATGTTTCACCAAATCTACTATAAATAGCTAGGGAAAAATAGGGTGAATGAACTTACCTATTCTTCTATTTCATTTGAGAAATGAGGTCCCTCAAGTTAAAATCCACTTTCAACCCTTAGGTGAGTGAATTCTTTGAGGAATCTTGCAATTTCCCTTTTTTGTGTTAGAATGGAGGTCTAAGTCAAACAACACTTTGGGGAGAAAGATGAAAAATAGAAAATTAACTCCAAAATGAAATCTATCACTTAGATTTAATAGATTGAACATTGAACTAAAGGAACCTACAAAGTTTTTGGCATATCTAGAAGGGATAAATGTTGTGTACCTCTCATAAAATGGTGTTTTCAAAAGTTGTCTAAGGACTCATTCGCCCTATGGAAAATGGGTCTTGTGTAGAGAATTTCAAAAATGGTTTATGGATCCTCTGCTCCTATGTATACACTTCCAAATTCTCAGGTGTCACAGTTGGATAGTCGGAAATAAATACAGGATTTGTGTTTCTATGAGATGACAACAAAGGTGACAACAAATTTGCAACTTCGCAAAATTACAGTTTTGAGATCTTCAAAAAAAATTTAACTTGCAAATTTGCAATAGACAAAGAGAGGGGGAAAATGTTTATTTTTTGGTGAATGTGGGTTTTCCTTGGTCAAACACTATTTTGGTAATTAAAACTTGAAATGAAATAAAATAGCATAAAAGGAATGATGAATGAACAACTCAATATCGCAACTCACTAAACCCTTGAATGAACCTTTGAAGGGCTGAAATATTACTGTTGATCTTGCATGAAATTGATTCAATGGATGTGGATCTTGATGCTTGAATCTTGCTTTGAATCTTTGACTTGAATGCTTGAAACCTACATCATGTTATCTCCAAAAACATGCATGACACGAGAAGACTTTGACATGATGATTGGATCTTGAATTGCCACAACAAATGATGAAGAAATGTGCCTTTGAGTGCTCTTCACAATAATATTTTCTCTTATGAAAATTTTCTTTAAAAATCCTTTCAAAACTTAGACTTGATTTGATGAAATAACCTTATATTTATAGATATTTATCCTTAATTTCCTGATATTCAAACATTACAAGATAATATTTAAAATTTAAATTTAGGATAATAAAAATACCACTAAAACATACTTTAAAAATGGGTTCAATGTCTTAGCGAGGACCCATTTTCCCATGGGCCAATGGTTCTTAGCTCCCTAAAACTAGGACACAAATTTCTCAAGGTGAAGTGTAATATATTGGAATTAATTAATGTAGGATTTCCCCTGTAGAAAACATAATTTAAAGCACTTGTAAATAAATTATAGGGCTAATTAAGTTATAATTAAGCTCAATTAATTAAGGGAGCCCTAAATAAGTGTGAAAGTGTAAATAAATACATTTTACAACACTAAATTAAGGCATTATTAAGTTCATTTTAAGTGTGAAAATGTAAAGGGATACATTTTTCTACACTAAAGTAGAAAAAATAGTGTTTACCATAGACGAAAAGAGTGTATGTTTGAGATCCAACTATGTGCTCAAAACTTAGTAGTGTAGAATATCAATGCTAGCAAGAGCCAACCCTTGGATCCAAAAATTTCCAACATCACATTAAAATGAACAAAAGAGGCAAAAATAAAGCTAGAAATGGGTATGAAATATCATTTTCTTTGGTTAAATGGAAAATATGAAATAACATCATATCATCTATATATTTATTTGAATTGATTTCTTTTTTTAGGACAAATTGCGAGAAATACAAAGACAAAGGAATTTTCAAAAGAAGTCAACCTCCTAAGTAGTAAGTTTGTGGAATTATATTTCTACTTAGAAATTGATGTCTATATTTTCTATAATCTATGTAATAGCGTGTTACACCCCACCCTAGATTCTTAAATTACTTTTCACTCTATGGTAATTATTATGATGAATCATGAGATTAGGAAACCTTGAAAGGTGTATATTATGAAGGATTTGGGCAATGATATGTTATTGCATTTAAATGGAATGTTGAAGAATATTTGATGTCATGAATATGATGGAATACAATGAGATGACTCTATTTCTTTAAATAAAATTATTAATGTAAATGCAATGATATGATCATACTATAGTGTTTTCGAGGCTAACTACCTATTTGTTTCTTGAGTGAGATTGTAGGAGTGATTTGAACACCTCTAGAGGAAAAGAGGGGGAGTATTTCCCTGGGAGAAAGGTGATGTTGTGGATTCTTTGGTTATTCCATGTACACTTGAGTTGGTAAACCTTTTGGATCTAGCAGATGTTTCTTGCATGCTTGAGGTAAGCCAACCTACATCAACTTGTCGTGTCACTCATTTTTCTTTGAAAGGTGGTTTAATGGTTTGTAAACTATCTTACTTCTTTCCATATAAATATACATATAAGAAAATATAATTATGCATATTAATGTGTATATTCACGCTAACTTAATAAATGTATTAGTGTGGAGAGTCTATTTTGGCAATAATGCCATGTCTCAAAGTAATTGTTAATGCTACACTTCATGATTATAATGTTTCCTTATTAAATGGTTATTACCATCCTTTTATTAATATTTAAATTGGATTATAAAGCCATGAGGAGAAATACTTGGCTTGATTCCTTCTAAAGAGGAAGAGTTCTTTTCTAAGTTGACTCAATACATCTAAATGAATTTTTTATCTTTTATAAAAAGGAAATAGATTGTATTTTATTACTTTGACCAAATAATATTGTATGGAGCTGGGGGTTTCCATAGTGATGGTGGAAAAGACTAAAATGTTATCAAATGTTTCTATATAACCTTAAAGTGGAAATTTACTATTTAAAGCTCAAAACTATCTTCTTGAATTCCTTATACCACAGATACCTCCTCTGGTAGCCCATTATTACACTTCCGCAATTCTTATATGATTTTCTTGAACCATATACTCCAATGTGCAAAACATGGGAAGAGGTAAACATGAGGTAAATGTTTATCTAATCTTTTCTCAATGATCTTCTTATTCTGATAAACTGATTCTTGTTCTTGAAATGCATATGTGGTGGTAACTACTTGAGATATTTTATCCCTCCTTTGAAACCATTTTTGGTAACCATTAGAGCTCATTCTAAATGAATATTATATATATATAAGTTACCACCCATCACTTATCACTGTAATTGTTGGCTTCTAGCTAGAATGGTATGCCACCTATTAATCTCACACATAACCTTCCTCGATCCATCAAAGTTCTGGGAGAGTCAACTTTCTCCCCCTATGTTGTACATATATGTTGGATTGTTGTTGTAATGATGGAAAAAGGTCCCCCCTAACTTGGCCTTGATTTAGTGTTGTAATATATGTCTAACAGATTCACATTAGGTTTTGGGCCCTTGTGAACTAAATGAGCTTATTGGTACCTTATTTGGAGTGTTGTAAAGTGTTGTAACACACTTTCATACTTTTTTAGGGTTTTATTAAACAATTGGGCTTCTTTATGCTTTAATTGGTCTTATTTTACATCCACAAGCCTCATTTAATGTATCTAAGTTCCAAGGATAATCCTAACATAAATTAATACCCAATCATAATTCAAGTGTTTTGGCTTGTCTGGCCTAGATTTAGTGATTTGGGACTCATTCACCACCTTGGGCGAACGATTCCCACCTAGGTTTTTGGGTCCCAAACCTAGTTTCACACCCTTCTAAGTATTTTTAAAATGGTCCCAAAAATTATGCCTAATGGGACTCATTTTCCACTTTGGAAAAATGAGTCCCATGTGGACCAAAATCAAAATTAATTCCTATCAAGCATTGGAGAACATTGGAGAACACCTACAGGGTGATTTACAAAGATTTGTATCCAGAAACCTAAAGAAGTAGATTGAGCAGACTAAGAAGAGAAAATTTAAATCTTGAAGTTTCAGAAAACCCCAATTGGACTGATTGGCCACTTCAGGTGAATGAGTCACAATTTTGCTTAATTTTTTTTTTTGTAGATTTGGATACCCATTTTCCAGATTCTTGTTCTCGCACAAAAACCTACATTTTGGACTGATTTTCCCAGCTTGGAAAATGAGTCCCACTTAGCATTAAAGTCAAAATTTCTAGCATTTCAGACCTCCTAATCATCTCTATAATCCAAGGTGCATACATTCCATCTTGCAATTTTTTGTTTTGTTTCATTTACATTTTTAGGTCATTTAGCGAAGCTTTGCATTGAACTAGGTTTAAGCATTTCATCTTACATTATACCTTGTATTGCATTTGTCTTTCCAAGTCTTAACTTGGTGGTGAACCCCTTATTAGTTTACAATCAACCCCTAGGACAACCCTATTGTGAGATCTTTTTCTCCTTTGCATTGAGATCTCTAGGGTTATCCTTGAATGAAATTGGGAAGTGGGTGTGCTCTATGTCCTAAACCATATGATAGCACCTCTAACCCATTTTTCCTACATTTCATTTTGGTGAACCTACATTTAAACATCATAATTCTGATTTGGAGCGCATCATCATCCTAGATCTTGCTTGCATTAACATTGCATTAGGATTTGCATTAGTTAATTGGCATCCTACGGTTTTCAAATTTTGCATTAGTGAAAGTTCATATAGCTTGCATTTTTTCATCCTAAATAATTGAAAATCAAATAAAATTTGCATTTGCACTAAGTTTTTAGATCATATGACATAAAAGTCATTAAAATCAATTAAAATTTTCTCAAATTTTTGAAAAAATCCCCATTGGGACTCATTCACCACCTTGGGTGAATCAATCCTAGTGTAGATTTTGCACTATATTTTTCAACATTTAAAGCACTTTTATTGAGCTTATGTTTGTTGTTTACAACTTTCTATTTTAGTTTACAAAATTTATGTTATAGTCATTTTATTGTTCTTAGCTTATATTGCATTTGCATTCATCTTGCATTTAGTAGCCCTTGTATGAGTATTTGGTGTCTTTTGCTCATACTATACAGTGAGATGAAGTTCAAGACTCATGTCATCCCATGATAGCACAATCGTCATGGATCTTGTGTTGTCTAGCTCTTTCACTCCTAGTATTGACACTAGTACACTAGGTATGGACCATACCCTTAACAACTCCATACCTTCAAGTTGTGTGACACATTTTGAAACAATGGTTGCTAGTGTTCTGCAAGAAAACATAATTCAAATTCATGAATATTTAGCGAACCTACAACATCAAGTGAAAAATGACAACATTCCAACTACTACCATCCCCACGATAGATAACATTTACCACATGATTGAAAGTGAAGATGGACTTGACCTTGTGAAAAACATAGTTCAAATCTTTGGAAAACACCTCACCTCAACCACTAGTTTTCCTTTACCTACAAGCAATGTCACAAGCCAAGGAGAAACTCAAATTCATCCTGTCACAACAATAACCTCAATTCCTACCTATACAAACCCTCAAGTCACAACAACAATGCAACCAACTAGTAATGTGATTTCTTCCTTGGGTATTTATGATAGTATCCCTAGTACCTTTGTGGTATCACATGTCATATCTCCTACCACTTTACCACCTATAATCATTCCATTCACTTTTCCTTCAAACACATACACCTCCTCACCTTTTTCACCTTCATCTCATAACACATACAATGACCCTCTCATAAATCAACTTTTGCAAACAATTTCATCCCTTCAAAAGAAAGTTTTCACCATCAACCAAAATCAAAATGGACCACCTACATATTATGTCAAAAGAAGCCCATTTCCCTTGGAGATATTGCAAACACCAATGCCACAAGGTGTAGAGGTTCCTAGATTTGAGAAACATGGAGGAAAGGGAGATCCTTCTAACCATTTTAATGCTTATACCACCTTATGTAGTGACTTTATCCTTGATGATAAACTCTTGGCTAATATTTTTCCTAGGTCCTTGAAGGATACTTCCTTGAAGTGGTTTTCTTCTTTGCCAGATAACTCAATATGTTCATTCAATGAACTCATTGAGGAATTTTTCAACCATTTCCAAGTGCATATGATTCCTAATATGACCTTGGATGATTTGATAAGATGCAAGCAAAATAAGAAAAGATAAATGACTCTATCTCACACTATCAATCACTTTATTCCCAAATCGATGTCAAGGTTCTCAATCCTCACCTTCAAAAGATGTTCATAGAAAATTTGCAAAGTAAGATACAAGATAAGCTTACCATGATGAGATTCTCCTCTTTATGCACTTGTGTACTGCCATCTATGATTATCAAAATTTAGTTAGTAGTCAAGATACAAAATCCACCTCTAGCCATACTAAGAAATCTAAGTCCGCAAACCAAAAAAAATCCCAACCTTTTAGAAAAAATAATAAAGGTTTCCTTCAATTTAATCCCCCCTCAACAAACAACTCAAAATGTCAATGACCAAGTAGCTATTGTTAAAGTCATGATACCCTTTAGCTATGGGGACGTGAAAAGATAACTCACTCCCTTACCTGATACACTTCATAACACAATGTCACAACTCCTAGAACAAAAAAATGATTACCTTGCCTCTCGTTAAACAACTTTATCCTAATAAACCATTACCCGCAAGCCATAGACCTAATTCTTACTGTCATTATCATCGAAAAAATGGATATGATTTGAAACATTGCAAGCATCTTAAACATCTTGTGCAAGACCTCATTGATTTCGGTCATCTTTCCATTGGAGACCTATTAATGATCAAGGAAATAAGTTTGTTGCCCCTCCTAACCAAAACTTACACATTTTTACCAACCCTCTGCCTGATCATAACATTTCATTTTTCAAACCCAACAAAACTACAAAGAATGATGTGATGAATGTTGATATGGATGATAATTTTACAATATTGCTCAACATGATTTTATAGATAATGATCCTATGGATGACATGGTAGGAGTGATAGATTTCATTCATTGTAAGGGCCAAACTAAAAATCCTCTTGACATTGCCTTCTCCTCTAAGGATATACTTAAACATGCACCTGATGGTCCTCTTTATATAGTTGGTTGAATCTATGACAAGCCCAGTAATGGGATACTAATAGATCCTGTCTATGGAGAGAATGTGATCACTAAGGAATTCTTACTTTTTCATGAGCTATATCAAGATATATATGATAAACCAAAAGCATGGATCAATATGCATAATGGTTTCACTTGCCCTACGATGGGATTGATCACCCTTTACAAATAGGACCAAAAACATTAGATATCTCATTCTCCATCATCCCATAGTTGGACCAATTTCGTGTGAAGCTAGACTATCCATGCTTCACTCCATGAATTTTGTCCCTTCAGTTGTGCATAAATGCTTAAATTTTACCTTTGAAAATGAAATTTTCACCATCCATCTTAGTGGCTTTAACCCGTTGTCCTCCAGAGGAAAAATTTCATTAGATTTATTTTGGACTAAGCCTATAGAACCTATCAAACCATGAGAGGACTTCTTTTTCCTATCCTATAAAAAGTTGAAGGTGAAGAAAATAGCATAATTATCCCTCTGAAACATGTCTCCACCCACCACCGAGCCTACCATCCTTAATAAAACCATGATTGAACCTAAATAAATTACAAATAATCAAGACCAACCTAATACAAAGCCTTCACCTACTTCCTATAAAAGACCAAGAGACAATGAAAAAAATCCCATCATGCCTCCTAGAATAAAAAAAATTATGAAGTCAAAGAGAAGTGGTCGAGCAACCTCCCATGGTTCCCTTTGTTCCTCCCCTTAGGGAAGAAAAGAAACCTATGGTTGATCAACCCACTCCTACACAAACGCGACTTGAAAATGGAACTAAGATAAATAGAGGTGCTAGATAGTGTAGGCATAGACGTTGTTCCCTTTCTTGCAGGTTACATGAAGAAATAAACAAATAAAATCAAGATATAAACTCGACTAAAGTAATGCATGATGACTCTACCCCCACCCCTAAACAAAAAAATCCAATACAATAACCGCATCAAAATTTGAACCCTTCTTTAGACATTATCATTCAACCTCCTGTCAAGATTAATTTAGATGATGATGAGGAAGTTGCTAAAATTTACAAAGAAGTGCATAATGAATTGAATACATTGTTTTCCTCTTCCATGAGTTTAAACGATAATTCTCCTAATCTTGAAGAGTGTTGAACTTGGTGATGGCCCTAGTTTAACACTTGCTATTGTTCCTCTAGCTAGTTGTCTACCTACTATACACAATGAACATGATTGGGATGCAGATGACCTACTTTAGGTTGACTGGCATGTCCCTTACTAGTCTTTTTCATTATTTCTTTTTCATTTTCTTTTGTGTAATTGCATGTGTGTATTTTTATCCCCCATACTATTATGTTTGATGTATCCCTCTCTCTTTGTGACATTCCTCTATTTGTACCTTCATTCTTCTTTATGTTGTAAATCTTTTATCTTTTCCTTTTATCTTTTCCATTTGTCTTTTGTTTTCCTTTTGGGAATGGTGCAAGGCATCGAGACACTCATGTCTCTTCCACATTGACCCAAAAGCTTTTCTTTATCTCTTTTCTTTGTCTTGTGTTTTCCTTTTGGGGATGATGTAAGGTGTCGAGACATGAGTGTCTCTTCCATGTTGACCCAAAATATTTTTTTCTCTTTTCTTTGTCTTTTTTTTCCTTTTGGAGATGATGCAAGGCATGGAGACACTCATGCCTCTTCCATGTTGACCCAAAAGGTTTTTCTTTGTTTTCACTCTCTTTGTGTCATTCTTCCAATTCTATGTTTATTTGGGGAATGATGACAGTTTCGAGCTCTCTAAAATCATTGTAGAAAGAACATACTAACCCCAAATCCATAGATCCGTTATGTGTTTGGATTTTCATTTTTGGGGGAAACCTCTTTTTTCTCTTTTCTTGTGCATAACATAGCTTTATTTGGAAACATATAACTTGCCATAGGGATTTCCAAGTTGGCTCTCATGTCTTCTTTAATGTTTTCATTTATTACTTGCTACTTTATAGTAATTGCAGCTCATAGTATGGTGTTTAGCAATTTCTTTAAAGTGAGGGCATACATTTTCATTTCTCTTTCCATGTCTCATGGTGGAATCCTTTTACCTTTTACGATGCGTCTTTTGCTTTGTGGATGACATTGGGTGTGATTTCCTTCAAAAGCATGCTCTCTCTTAGCATATTATATTCCTCTTAGTGGCTTGATGCAACACAATGCATCCCCTAAGTTGCGAATCTTCTATTCTTTGATTGGTCCTCTCTTGGAGACATTAGGCACAATGTTCCCTAAGTTAAATACCTCATATGAACTAATCAAGACTCCCTTGAACATTCCTTATTATTGCATTTTCATTTTTAGTTATATGGCCACCTTGCATAATACAACTTGCATGCCTATGGAGCCATCTTGTTTGTTTGTTCATCCAAGCATATGAAGCTTTCCTTGTCTCATGATACTCAAAAACTATTTGTGTGGTGCCTTATCTAAGTTATCAGGAGGTATAACTTTGGTATGGTTTTGACGGGAAGTCGAACAAGGGCATGACTTTCCCTTAGCCACTCACATGTGTGTGTGGGCACATACCGGCCATGTGTTTCACCCAACGAACAACCTAGAATTTCATTGCCTCAGAGTGAGTATGCATTTTTTTGAACAAATAGGGCCTAGATGTGATCCACATCATGATGGAAAAACAGTCAAAGCTTGATCTACCCCTTTCTTTTGCATGTTGTTTCATTTCCTTTATGTCTTTGATAGTGCATGATTGTGCTTTTTTGTTGCTCTTTATATTATTTTTATGTGTGTTCCTTTGTGCCTATGTTGGTTTTCCATAGGACCTTGGTCCTAGGGGCTTATGCAACCCTCTCAATCATAGCCATCCTATCTTACCAACATTGGTGCATTTGAACCCATCTTGATTGTTTCTATCCTATCTTACTAGCATTAGTGCATTTTGTCTACTTTAGTGTGAGTTAGAAGCAAGTTCCTCCTCTCACTAAAGTCGAGGCTAGATGTAACGACGAAAAAGGGTTCCCAATAACTTGGCCTTGACTTAGTGTTGTAATATGTTTAACATATTCACATTAGTTCTTATTGGTGCCTTATTTGGAGTGTTATAAAGTGTTGTAACACACTTTCACACTTTTCTAGGGTTTTATTAAACAATTGGGCCTATATATGCTTTAATTGGCCTTATTTTACATTCACAAGCCTCATTTAATGTATCTTTCCAAGGATAATCCCAACACAAATCAATACCCAATCATAATTCAGGTGTTTTTGGCTTGTGTGGCCCAGATTTAGTGATCTAGGACTCATTCGCCACCTTGGGAAAATGAGTCCCACCTAGTTTTTTGGGTCTCGAACTTGGTTTTACACCCTTCTAAGAATTTTTAAAAATGGTCCCAAAAATTATGCCCAGTGGGATTCATTCGCCACCTTGGGTGAATGAGTCTCGTGTGGCCCAAAATTAAAATTAATTCAAATTTTTGGCAGGATTTTATCCTCCTTTATCTGATGTCGGCTTGTAGTGTTGTAATTTTGGGAATTCTTGCATGATTAAGTATAAATACAAGTTTCTTTCACTCATTTTCACCCCAATCATTCAAGTATTCATGCATGGAATATAGCAAGTTTGAGTTCACAAGAGCATTCAAGTGTCTACAAGAGAATTCAAGATCATTGAAGGGTAGATTATCAAGCATTTTAGAGCATTATTCAAGCATCAAGTATCATGTCAAAGATTTCATGCATCATGTTTTTTTTTAGCTAACAGTTGTGATGTAGGGTTTCATGATTCAAGTTACCATTTCATTCAAGTTCTATCACATTCAAGAAAGATTCAAGATCTACATCCATTGGAGCCACCTCATACCTGTTTGTAACACTTCATTACTAGGGTTTGGTGAGTTGTAATATCACATTTTGTTCATTCATCATTCTCCATTCCTATTTCATTCTATTTCAAGGTTTGATTACCAAAACAGGGTTTGGCCAAGGAAAAGCGTTTTCCACTAACAAAATAACATTTTCCCCTCTCTTTAGTGTGTGATTTGCAAGTTTAGATTGAAGAAACATTGAAGAGTAAGATTGGATAAAGTTTTCAAAGTGCCTAAAGTTGTTAAAGTTGCTATCAAGCATTAGAGAACATTGGAGAACACCTAAAGGTTGATTTATAAAGATTCGGATCTGAAAACTTGAAGGAATAGATTGAATAGACTGAGAAGAGAAAAATCAAACCTTGAAGTTTTTGAAAACCCTAATTGGATTGATTTGCCACTTTTGGCGAATGAGTCCCAGTTTTGGTCAAAATTCAAATTTTTGTAGATTTGAATACCCATTTTCTAGATTCTTGTTCTAGCACAAAAACCCATATTTTTCACTAATTCGCCCAACTTGGTGAGTGAGTCACATGCAACATTAATTTCATAATTCTATCATTTCAAACCTACTTCCATTCATCTCTAGATTCTTAGGTACATACATTCAATCTTGCAGTTTTTTGTTTTGTTTCATTTGCATTTTTAGGTCATTTAGTGAAGCTTTGCATTGAACTAGGTTTAAGCATTTCATCTTACAACATACCTTGCATTGCATTTATCGTTCCAAGTCTTAACTTGGTGGTAAACCCCTTATTATTTTACAATCATCCCTTAGGACAACCCTATTGCAAGATATCTTTCTCCTTTGCATTGAGATCTCTAGGGTTATCCTTGAATGAAATTGGAAAGTGGGTGTGCTCTATGTCCTAAACCATACAATAGAACCTCTAACCCATTTTTTCTACATTTCAGTTGTACTGGTTGTCTCCCTCTTGATCCACTCCTTACATTGTGAAACTGTATAAATGGGATTTGGCATCTCACATCTAGATCAAGCTATACATAGGAATCTATGCTTGAATTAACATCACTCTTAGCATGATTCAACTCTTCTTCCTTATTTGTGGGTCCATTTATGGGAAATAATGATGGTTGTGTGTGTTAGGTAGCCTAGCTACTCTATATTTTAGGTTCATTCTTATTAGAGTGACTGCATTTCATACCATTATTTTGTGTAGATCTGAGAGTTTTATTTACATTACTCATATTCTACATCAACATGTTCATCATCTACTTGTGTTTCTCCTATTGTTTGGTCTTTTTCTCTTACATTTGAGAAATTTGTGGTTGGAACCTCATAAAAGCATCCCATTGTTCACCCCTATCAAACATCTTCTTACCTATGTCTCCTATCCCAGATGATTCATCTTCAATTTTCTTATTTTCCCTCTCAAGATTTCACTAATTTGTTTGACTCAATTGCATCAATGAAGAAAAATACCCTCAGGCTAGAAATACAATAGCTCTGATACCAATGTAAGAGACCTATGGTTTCTTATATGGGTATGTGCAAGATCATCATGGAAAAAATAGGCCCTTAAGTGGCAATGAAAATTCAAAAAAATCAGAGTTAGACAATTTGACATAAAAATTTGAATAAGTTATCTATATTATTTCAAAAATATGTAAGAATAGAGTCTGTGGAAAATTGAATGTAGTTTCTAAACTACTAGGTTTTTAAAGTATTTGGTGAAAATTTTGAAATTTCAATGCAATTAGTACTTAAATTCGAGGGAAAAATAAATGTTGACCACCTTAACCACAGTAAAATGATAATATTTTTTTATAAAATTTTAGATGTAAGTAGAGGACTCATGTCCGGATGTGACACACATTTTTTTGTAATTTTTTTCCAAGTAAATAATTAATTATGAATTTTTTATTCCAACTTTTAAAAAATATAAAAATTCGTATGTCTGACCACCTTAACTTGGTCAAAACTTCATGAAATTCATTTTTTTTAATCCTATAGAATGCAAAGCATAGAATGTGATGCATGTTTCAGATTCAAAAAATATGATATTGTTTGAAAGTTATAGATGTTTTACAATCAGTCTATCAATTAGGACTTTAGTCATAATTCTAATAGAAAATGAACAATAATTATTTATTAAATTCAAAGTAAAACATAATTTATATTGGTAGAAAGTTGAGAATCTCCTCTACAAACCCTTTCCGTTTCATCAATTTTGGGTAAAAAAAAGTCATCAGCCACAAGGGTGAAGTCTAGAAAAACAAGGTAAGTTGTTAAACACATTTTTTGTGTTGAATTCTTAGGATTGGCATGTCCTAGCCAAATACCAAAGAAAACCTGAGCCTATTCCCTAGGAAATAAATTTTGTGTCAGAAATATTAGATATTTGATTCAAATCAGATATCCGATATGAATTAGATATTTGATTTGGTTTATATATGATTTTAAAAAATGTTAGACTTTATAATATAAGATTTAGAATATACAATATATCTTGTTTATAGTTTATAGTTTATTT
>VDFB02095092.1:0-15558 GCA_007258455.2 Sequoia sempervirens | reverse complement strand
GGACTAGTTGCACTTGAAAGGGTTTAGGATGGCCTAGATAAGTCAAATGCAAGACAAGCTAGCATACATAAAGAGGATTTAGAGGAAATAAATTTGGGAATAGATAATTCTCCTAGGAAAGTATACATTGGTAAAAGAATGAAGCCACATGTGAGGACTATGTTGATTGCTCTAATAAGGAAATACAAACATGTGTTCGGATGGTCTTACGATGATCTGAAGGCATATAGGGAGGACTTGTTACAACATGAGATTCCTCTAAAGCCTAACACAAAACCATTTAGGAAAAATCAAAGACCCATTAACCCTACTTTAAGACCCAAAATGCAGGATGAACTTGTAAAATTGAGTGAATTAGGAATCATTAAACCTACAAGGCATTCCTTGTTGGTGTCCAATTTGGTTCTAGTCAAAAAGAAGAATGGTGACCTGAGGTTATGTGTAGAATTTAGGAATCTCAATGTTGTGTCTTTGAAGGACAATTATCCCTTACCTAACATGGAAGGAATGTTACAAAAAGTAATAGGTTGTAAATTGTTGTCTATATGATGGATGGATTTTTGAGGTACAACTAGGTCATGGTAAGGGAATCAAAACAATATAAGATGAAATTTACAACACCTTGGGGGACTTATGTCTATATCAAGACGCCTTTTTGTTTGATAAATGTTGATACCACTTTTCATAGGGCCATGGATGTGGCTTTTGTTGATTTTATAGATCTATTTCTTGCTATTTATCACTCATTGCTCACAACAAAAAGGAGGAGGATCATTGTTAACACCTTGAGAATATTTTCATCAAAGCTTTGGAGTATGGTATTTTCCTAAATCCTAAGAAGTGTGCTTTTGAGGTTAAAGAGGGTAAGTTGGTGGGACATAGTCTCAAAAGATGGAAGTAGAATTGATCCTAAGAGAATAGAAGCCATTGATAAGATCACCCCACTAAGGAATGTCAAGCAGATCCAATCTTTCTTTGGGAAAATAAATATTCTGAGAAGATTTGTCACTAATTTTGTAGAAATCAATAGGCGGGTGATCCCATAATAATGGTTTAAAATTTTTGGCCAAACTGGACACTGAAATATTTTTTTTAACTAAATTTTCACTTTTGAGCACCTATAGCGGCTAAACTGTGAAGAATTGGAAGATGATGCAAACTAGAGTTTCATGAAATTTTGTCTATATATTCTAAATATATTTTTTTCAAAATTTTTGGAATCAAACTCCACTTCTTTTTCCATATCCCTCAAAAACTAGTTTTGTTTATAAAACAACATTTTTAAAAAGTGACGCTCACCGTATAATGCATAAATTTTTTTACATGAAGGATAAAATTCCAATTCTTTCAAATTTAGATTTGTAACTTTAATATCTAGTGCTTCCACTTGGTTAGATAGTTTTGCTGAATATTTTTCTTTAATCAGTTTCCAAAGTCAAACCACTGTTCATACATAGCACAAACCATATAATGGAGCACTTATTTTGTATGTAATTTAAAATTAAATTTTATTTTTTTTTTGTTGATCAAGGATTTAAATATTCAATCATATTTTAATTTTTTTTGATAATATGCTATTTTTGACATGTATAGAACAAAAGCTTGATTTTCGTGAAAACCCAGCATTCATTAAGAAATAAAAAATAAATATAATAATCAAATTAAATTTTATTAAAATTATACTTTTTGGGAAGCTTATAATAAGGAATACATACTTACAAAAAAATAAATTTTAAATGAATTCATTTGATCCCCCAAAAGGTAAATAAAAAGTGATTTTTTATTAGCATTTTGATAGGTGTGAAGGAGAATCCGTTATATGTATGGTTTAAAACTAGCAGGGTTCTATCCAAGGGGGCTTGGTCTAAGGTGGTTTGATCAAAGAATTTTCAATTGGAATCCTTTAAATGGAATATTTCAAGGCTTAAATCATTATATTTTCTAAAATATGTGATTTCAACAAAAATCAAGATCTCCCAAAAATTGGAAACCACTATTGTGGCAACACCCAGGCCCATTTCAAAGATGCTTAATCTGAAATGGGAAAAGGTAGCATGGTCAAAAGAACCTCTTAAGGTTTTTCAAGCTATTAAAGATCCTATCAAAGCTTCACATGTATTAAAGACTCTCGACTATTCAAAACCATTCCAGTTGTTCACATTTACCTTTTTTCATACTGTGGTAGGTGTACTGCTTCAAAAAAATGATGTTGGTTTTGAACAACCAATTTTTGTTTTTAGAAAATCCTTACAGTTAGTTGAAATTAAGTATGAAACTACTGAAAAATAGGCTTATGCCTTAGTTAAGGTTGTCAAAAAAATTAAAACTTATTTAACTAGTGCAATAGTAGTAGCTTATGTTCCAAGTGCAACATTCAACAACATCTTCACCCAACAAGAAACTACAGGTCAGAGATGTAGGTGGATTAATAGAATCCATGAGTTCAACATTGATATTAAAATAACCAAGTTGGTAAGAGGTCAGGGATTGGTTAAGCTCATGGATGAAACTAATTTGGATGCCAACCAAATCAATGAGGTTGAACAAGAGAATGTTTCTCCCATCTGTGATATGCAAATTTGGGTATAGAAGGATAGTTGAATATCTATAGACTATGCAATGTCTTGATGGTATGCCAAATAATGAGAGGAGGACACTAAAGCCTCAAGCAATCAGATATGTTATCACTGATGGTGAACTCTGGTGGAGAAGCCCAGAGGGTGTGCTTCTCAGATGTGTAGATGGCAACCAAGCAGAAGATTTACTGGTTCAAATGCACAAGGGAGTGTGTGGTGGTCAATATATAGCTAAGACCATCACAAACAAGATATTAGGGGTTGGTTTCTAGTGGCCCACTGTCTTCAAAGATGCACATAGGTATGTGAAGAAATGTGATTCTTTTCAGAGGTTTACTAGCAAGTTAATATTTTTAGGCAACTTACCACTTAGACTAGTCTTAGCACTAGCCCCTTTCTAACAATGGGGTATTGACTTTATTGGAGAAACGGTGGTGAAGTTTAGTGGGGGACATGCTTGGATTCTATTGGCAACTGACTACTTCACAAAGTGGGTTGAGGCTATTCCCACCAAGAAGGCAACTAGCAAGGTTGTCATAAAAATTTCTTGATGAAAAATATCTTGAGTAGGTTCAATGTTCCTGAGAGGATTGTCTTTGATAATTCCATGTGCTTTTGGTCTGAATAATTCATAGATTTTTACAATTAGCATGGTATAAATGTATCCTATTCTTCCCCATATCATCCCCAGGTGAATGGACAAGCCAAGTCCAACAACAATAGCCTTATGAATATTATCAAAAGAATCCTTGAGAAGAATAAGAAGGCTTGGGACTCGAAGTTGCATCTAGCTTTGTGGTCAGATAGGACTACAGTTAGGAAAGCTATTGGGAACTCCCCTTTCAACTTGGTGTACAAAAGTAGAGGCCAAGAACCCACACAATAACTTGATGAAGATGTATAAGTTTGTATACAAATATGATACTCACATCTATAATGAGATGTAAAAGTTGATGAATGAATTAGTTGAGCTTGACAAGATGAGGAGAGAAGCTCACAAAAGGAATGAAAAAATGCAGCTTCAAGTTAAGTATTTGAATGATTAAAAGGTTGTTCAAATAAAATTTAATGTAGGATGTATGGTGTTGATAGGCAATGCCAGACTAGAGGATAAAGGAAAAGATGGTAAATTTGACCCCTTATGGCTTGGACCTTACTTGATCATGGATACTCATGGGGAATACTCTTACTTCTTACAATGAATTTTAGGTGAATTTATGGAACTTCCAGTACATGGATAGTTCCTGAAACCCTATGTATCCTAAAAGAGGTATCATCTCAATGTACATTGTATAGTCCTATAAATTTTGTATATAGGGTTTTGTGTGTTTTCTTTCTGTTGCATCTACCGACCTTCTCCGGGTTGGCTCTTGGTTTCCTTTTAGGTTCCTTTATGTTTGATCTGCTTCAACCAAAGATCTATTTCTCACCATACCTACTAGGGGTATGCATCCCCGAGCATGAGCCGCTGATAGAACCTTCAAAATTTTTGACATTTGAGACTTTCATGCTTGTCATTCACATGTCAGATGTTCCCCATTAGTAGGGATCAAGTGTTTTGCTTAGTTATTTTTTCCTTCAACTGGTTTGTGTTTGATCCTCGAATGTTTTAATCTTACGTTGAATGGTTTTCTTGGTTGCTAGTCTTGTTAGTTATCTTTTGAGCCATTGACATACATTGATTACCAACCTCGAAGATTTGAGATTATCATTCATCCCAATATATCCTTGTGTTGGGTCTTTTATTTTTTATTTATGAATGACTTCAAGCTACGTCATTGGCCCCTAAGGGTATTTTCTTATTAGCCTAGTTAAGGCCCTCTTTTATGAATGACTTTGTTTGATACGCAGGTTAAGAAATCGTCAGATCATGGGATTTCATCTGAACCGTTCATTTCAAATGAGTGCAGTTTAATTACTATGGGATTAGCAAAATGATGCCATGTGTTTGTGGGCCTAGTTGTTACGTCCCATCTCAACACCCAAAATTTTAAGATCAATGGTGCTAATCGAGCAAGGAAAGATGATCACCACCGTTCCCTACCAGTTCACAGAAATAAAAAACAAGTTATTTAAAAATGGTGAGATCCGTGAGAAGTTGCCATGTGCACTCTACAGTCATTAGCAGGTGGACCCACTTGCATACAAGATGATCCTATGAACAAATTCCTATTTGCTATTCATTTGAGTTGGAGTGGCATTGTGAATTCAAATGGTATTGACTCAATCTAATTCGTTCAAGATGCCTAATTCAGTTATGAATCAATGGCATATATCCAAAATTGCATGGTGTGCCCGTTGTAATTTTTTTGATTCACGTGAGTGAACATTAATGGTGGAGGTGACCCGTAAGCACATTTAGTTCTCTTTAAAATTTGTGTATGCAGCCAATTCTTGCTTATTTGAGTTTCAAAGGAATGTCAAAGTAAATATGAAGAATTGAGAAGTGAATTGAAAAATTTATCCTGACTAGTATTGAGCTTTTCCACAGTCAAAATTAGTAAGTACAATAAATGCAATTTTATGCTTTTTTCAATTTGCTAAGATAGGGTTTGCTTTTAATCTATTAAAACAACTACGTTTCATCATTATGATTTCATTACTTTGAATTACGGATAATTTTTTCTTTTAAAGGTTGTAGCCCTATAAGTTTTCTAGAATTAGCACTTGTCTTAAGTTCTAAACTACAATTTCGATGTTGAATAGTTAAAATTCCTCTATTAGAGTTTTTGTATGCACAAATCCGTGGCTCCCAAAACACAAGATGCTTCTTCCTCCACCATTGACCTAGAACCCTTTTTTAGGATGTAATTGACTTGCTTCCCCAGTCTACAAGTAAGAAACTAGATGGAAAGGTCTTGTTTCAGGGCCCTACTATTGGAGCAGAGATGATAGATAAAGCTTCCTTCATCAAGGATGTATAAATACCCTACACTGGATGGCAGATGTTTCAACACTTGTTTGGAAATAGGAAGCTTGGGTGTCCTTTCAATAATCCATGGAGGTTAGATATGGGAAAGTTGATTGTTTCCAATGTGTACATGGATGTAAATATCTTGACAGATATCACCTCTAGGTATGACCCACTTTCTAGGGAAGCTAGAACATTTAATGGGGTGGTTATGGCAAAAATCACTAGGGAAGAGATTGAAGAAGTTTTTGACTTGTACCAGTGGAATCAAGAAATGGTCCCTCTGGATATGGATCTCATTAGGATAGAGTACAAAAATGCTAAGGTGTCTATTAGAACAAGGATGTTGCCTCTACATACTGTAGTGACTGGTGAAGGGAAAAATAAAAGAATCAAGATTGCTAATGGAGAGGTCGAACCATTCCCAATGAGGTATTTTTCTAGCTATTTTAGAAATACTATGTACTCTTTTTACCAAATTATTTGTTCCAATCCACCTAACACATTGCAGAAGGAATTTAGTTACATGGCCACACATCTGCAACATCCACCGTGTAATATTGTTTATGACTATGGAACTTACCTTGCTGAACATATCCATAAAGGTCTAGTTCAATTGACAGTAGGAAAAAAATGGGTGAAGTTCTGGTGGTAATCATTGCTGATGCATATGTTCTTATATAAAGGACAAAGAGTTTTTGAGAAATAAATCACCTTGGAAAGGAAAGGTATAATGTTAACTTTCCTGTCCAATGTTGGACCCGAGTCTTGGATAAAGATGACAAAAGGTATAACTTTGTAATTTTTTTCTATGATTTTGAATCCAAGATAAGGAGGGCCTTAATATATGAACCACCTAAAATTCCTAGAGATTCATGAATTCTTGAGGCCTAGGGATAAGAGGCTAGACTTGAATTTGAGTCATAATTGGGAAGATATAATTTTGTATCCTGATAAGACAATTTTTAGAGTATATGGTAGTGGTTTGGGACCATATGTATTGTCTGGAGATGTTCCTTTATATAATGAGGTAGTTAGGAGCTTCAAAAGCAACACATTTACCAAAATCAACAAGGAAGGGGTCATTCTTTCTAGAATCAACAATATTTGCAGATTACACTCTGATGAAAGGAACATGGAATCAATTAGAATATTGTTGGCTCTTTATAAACTAATGACCATGAGCCCAAGAAATCATGATCCCGAAGGCTTGTAGAAAGATGGTAGAATCCAAGTGGAAGAACATTCCCCAATATTATCCTTTGCCTAATATTTTTGGTGATTTCAATAAAGTTATGCATGTGTCATGGACAATTTTGAGAGTGTTGTTGGTATTTTGAGGGAACAACGACAAATCATCGATAAAGGAAAGGCCATCATGGTTGAAGAAAGTGTTGAAATGATATTAGAAGAAAGACCTACATATTAGCCACCCAAACAGTTGAGAATTTATTCTCGGAGGAAGAAAGTAGTAGGTGAAGAAAGAAGCTCAACAACCCCTATTATCTCTAAAGGGCCAAAAGAAGATTCTCCCAAGAATACAATGCCACATCCTCCTACACAGGTCTCTTTTCTGATAATTGATCTTGATTCACCTCCTAAAAGCTCTACCCCTCCTGAGCAACCACCTCAAAAGAAGCAAACGACTAAAGCAAAAAGAGTGGTTGATTACTCTAAGACTAAGGAAGATATTTATGTCACTCCTAAAGAAATACAGATAGGAATGCCTCCTCCTGAAAGAGTGATTGCTTCAAGTTCAGGACATAGCATTCTCAATTTAGGGAAGCTTGATATTTGTGTATTGAATACTACAGATGCCCTAAGGGTAGAGGCTAGCAAGGAATTTATGGAAAATGATTCCTTCATTGAAACTTCTACATTCCAGGAATTCTGGTGGAAATCTAAAGTTGCATACTATGCAGAGAAGGTAGACACTAAAAGGAGCCTACACCTTGAATTGCCTAAAACTATTATTGAGGAAAATGTAAGAAGCATTATGAAATATGAATTCAAGAAGATTAATGCTTAGGAAGGTAAAGAGTTGGTAAAGAAGAGTGGTGTGTTATTGTTTCTAGAATGTAATATTTATGATGTTATTGTCTTAGATGTCATAAGAAGGGTTCAAATGTCATATGTACAAACAAAAGAAGAACTAGAAATGAAACTTTGAGGTTTAGCTTTCAGTGTGGATTAGGATGCACTGGAAATATGATCATTATCTTCAGGGTCTAGGAAACCAGTTCTAGCTGAGCGATCAGACCTTACTGGAAAACTGCTTGTAAAGAGAGTTACTGACACTCCAGATTTGGAAGCTGCAGATATGGTTTTCAATATTGCTAGGTTTACTTGAGTAACTATGGAAGGCCTTACCCTGGAAAGAGATAACCTAAAAACTAAATAAAAATAACTCCTCAATGACTATGATCATAGCGAATAGAAGGTGGTTGTGTTAGAAACTAAATTAGCATTTTACAAACAAAGAGAAGTGTAAATAGAAAAGGGTCAACCCAACACAAGCTATTCACCTCCAACCTCTTCAATTGTGTCTTCCTAGCAGGACCAAGCCTTGGTAATGGTACCATACAATGGGTGACATGGGTTAGTTGCAGTTGAAGAATTAAATATATCAGGCTCTAGCTTACCGGATAGAGAGAAATTTCTCCTACAAATTGAAACATATAAGAAGTTGGTAGAGAAAAATCAAGGCACAATGTATGAGAACATATCAAAAGTTATCAACACTTCCCTAAAGCATCTAAATGAGAAGATTTAGGATAGACTCAACAGTGTACATGAAAATTATGCTCTGATGGTGCATGCAATGAGATTCTCTCTGAGAAATAAGATGTTGGTTGTACCAACCTTGAATAAATAGGTCTCAAGAGCTAGGAGATTGAATTTAATATTAGTGGGAGCTAGCCAACATGATGATAAATACCCTCTAGTGCTTCAAGTTTATGACTTTGTATGTGAATTGAGCGAGAAAAAGTTTCAAGGATATGCATCCCCATTTGAGCATAAGATAATAGAATTGATAGCTCAATATAATCACACTAATCTGTCACCATTACCAGACATTGAGGTAAACAACTATAAATTGAAATCATTTCCCATGTGGAAAAATGAATTGAATGAGGTTATCAACACTCAAGTGAATAAAATTTTTGAGGAGGTTGATATTACTTCCTTCAATAACACTCTTGAGAGGTTAATGTTGATTTTTTTTATGCACTTCTCAACATAGGAAATGCATAGGTGCACCACCTTTCTTGAAAGATAATCTTCAACAATAAAATTGTAGAACACTATCCCAAGGTCTCTAATGTTAGGTCTTGACAATGCTTTGAATATCTCAGTTGATTTATGTGATTTTTTGGAATCACAAGGAAGACTTACGGATGAGTTACAAAGCATGGGAAGTTGGCTCTTGAAATGGAGTTCCTAAGACGGGGAATTTATTATGCATTTGTTGTAGGTTCAAACAATAGTCTTGAACTCCATTTCAAATTTGGATTTGGCTTTACAATGTGCAATGAACCTTGCCTAAGGTTACTAAAAACAAGGAAAAAGGACAGGGAAGAGAGGGAGTTCTTAGACCTAAAACTATATATGAAAAATGATTATGGAGGCTGCTACAGTAGAAAAACTCCCTAAAACTAATTTTTGCTTCAGTAAGAGAACCTACAGCTACACAAAACTAGTGCAATCTTCTAAGGACTATATATTTTCAGATTACACAAACATCATGCACATGTAATTGAACTAGGTTGCAGCAATGAAGTAAGAGCTCATACTAGCTTTGCAAAGTGACTCATCATCAATGAACCACAAAATGAATGAGCTAGAAATTTATCAAATAATGAAACAACAATCACCATCACCACTTCCATTCAAACAACTAACACCTAAAATAATAGGGAAATTGAGCCATGCATACATAAAGAGAAAACTCAAAAGGAACACCCATAAAGAATGCAATGTTGCTTTCTATTGCTGCAAAATGTCTTTACATTAGTTCTCCAACCCTTTACAAATGAGGGGAAGACCCCTATCTATAGTCTTCTAAAGCTCAAATGAATGGCTAGGATTGAATTACATTGTGTGGCCCAAATTTTTTTACATTAGGGTTTTACCTACCCCCCATTATTCAGTAATTTAAAATACGTCTTTTGTATTTTCCCTATTTTGTCACCTAGTGCCCAAGTGTTGTAGCAATTTTTTCATTTGGATCATTGCCCTTTTCACTATAGCAGAAACTGCCTGAAATATGCCCTTTGCTTGATGCATTCACAACATTGTCCATTGGATCAAACGGGCCCGTTGAAAACTAGCATCAATGGATTAGTTGCCCCTAATTTGGGTGGAGAGCTTCCTTATGCTCTCTTCAAGACCACCTCCTTGTATTTTTATCATTGACTTCCTTGGCACAGGATTTCTTCTAATGCAGACCTTGTTGGTGGGTGCTAGGGAGAGAGGAGAACATGAAATGAATGGTGACAGGAGCTATGTGCTTTCCCTTGTTTGGATTTCTCAATGGCTCTCCTGACAGACTCATAGTAGGCTCCTTGAATCCTATAAACATAAAGTTCAGTAAGTGCTTTTATACACAAATCAAAACAAACGTTAGTCAAACCTTGCAAAATCCAAGTTGTTAGATCCATCCATGCATCATCAAAAGATCATAATATTCATAGTTGGAGCTCATTTGGACTATAAACATTAATGTGGGCCAAAGGGGGCAGGCAGGGAATGGGGGACAACAAACTGCAAGGGAAGTTCTTGAACCTCACAAAGCCTAGCAAAACCAAGGATTTTCAATTATAGCACATGGGAAAAGGGGAAGGAAGAGCACCAATAGAAACCTCCTCAAGATTGGACTCCTTTAAAAAAAGTGGAAGCTTGGAAGGGGAAAGTTGAAGGGTCACTACCCTTTGAAATGGAAATGAGCACATGGCGGCCTAGAAGGAAAGTCCTGGACGGTGATGAAGGGGCCGGGTTCCAAAGGTCGGGTTGCTGGGGGCCAGTGGATGTTTGAAATGGCCATGGAGGGATAGAGTCTTGAAAACGACCACATAGGGGCTAGGTTCTGGAGGTCAGGTCCTTGAGGGCTAGTGGATGTTCAAAAAGGTCGAGGGACGGAGTCCTAGAAATGGCCATAGAGGGGCAAGTTCTAGTGGCTGGGTTGTCGTGGGCTAACGTATGCTCAAAATGACCACAAAAGGGTGGAGTCCTATAAACGGCCAAGGAGGGGCCAGGTTTCAAAGGAGGGGTTGCCAAGAGCTAGCAAGTGTTCAAAACAACCATAGAGGGGTGGAGTCCCAAAAACAACCACGAAGGGGCTGGGTTCCAGAGGTCAGGTCATCAGGGGTCGACAGATGTTCAAAATGGCCAAGGAGGGAAGGAGTCCCAAAAATGACCATGGAGGGGATGGGTTCTAGAGGCTGAGTCACCAAGGGCCAAGAAATGTTCAAAATGGCCACAGAGGGGTGGAGTCCTAGAAACATGCCACATAGGGCCCTGTGAATCAAAGAAAATCTGAGAATTTGTTAAAGGGGTTAGCACAATAACAACAAAATTCCTATGAAATAACAAAGCACAAAGGAAATAATGTGAAGACAAAAGGGACAATGTTACCCTAGGTCTCCACCTTCCATGATTGACCTTTGTTACACCTCCTAGCTTGCAGTAAGTAAAAGATGCCCTCAGATTTGTATGAGCAACTATGACAAAAGACTAAGCCCTATGCAAGTGTTGAAGGATTTGCATGAAAGAAAATGACCTCACAATTAAACTAAAATGACAAAAATGGCTGCAAATGACTATGACTGCAAAACTAATAATAGTATAAAGAGAAATCTGAGCATGAGAGAGACCAAGAGAGAGAGAGAGCCAAATGAGAACAAAATTGCCATTTTATAAAAACTACAATTTTGAATGTGTGGCCAGGATGAGAAGATGACAAAACCCTAGAATCAAAGATCAAGATTGAATGTTGTTGTATGCATTAGGGTTAGGTCAAAATTAGGGCAATGATAAGGATGAAGGGCCAAGATTGAATTATAAGATAATTCAATCAAGGGTCAAAATTAAATGAGATGTCAAAAGATAAGAATTAATTTGGAAGATAAGATGGCACGGATAAAGAGGTTGCTGGAGAAATTAAATAATAAAATTTATTTACTCCAGGTGACCAGTAAATAATTAAATAATAAAGATATTATTTAATTATGGAGGAATGTGACAAAAGGAATCATTTTGAATTAAATAATGATTTAATTCAAAAAATTCAAAGAGATTGACTAAATTAAATAAATCAAATTTATTTAATTTTAATGAGAGAAAAAGCTAATGAATAATTAAATAATTAAAATAATTATTTAATTATAGTGGAAAGTGGACAAAAATTAAATAAATTAGAATCTATTTAATTTTGGAAAGAAAGGGGACCTAATTAGTGATGTAATTAAATAAATAAAATTTATTTATTTAATCAAGGGAGAATAAAAATAAAAATGAATTAATTAAATAATTAAAATTATTTAATTAATAGAAGAATTATGACTTTTGAAAATAATTAAATAATTAAAAATTATTTAATTATTAAGAATGAAAGGGGAAATGTTGAATAATCTAAGAGTTGTAAGCCTAGGACAATTTTATGTGGCTCCATTTTGCCCCTCTTTGTCATAATGTCGCTTTTGTCGATTGTGACAAAGAAAATAAGTGTCAAAAAAATGCCCTGTGGCAAAAAATAAGATGAGGGAAGAATGATGAGGAGGGTAGCGGCTAAAAATAAGATGAGGAAGAATGATGAGGAGGGTTATGGTATGCCCCTTGAGAGGATAACAGGTTCCAAGAACATGGGTGTTCTCGAATTAAACAAAAGACTGGAATATGAAGAGACAAAGAACTGTTAATGAAAAAGATATGGATGATGATACGGATGCAATGCCTATATGAGATGAGCGAGAGAAGATGACAAGACTAAAGAAGATGCATGTTAGTTCCTAGACCAAATCCTTCAAAACATTGCCATAGAACTAATATTTATTGCTCTTAATCATCATTGGGCGAACTGTTGTAATGGCCCATAAACACCATGATATGACATAGATCATGCATACCGCATCCATTACTCTAAGACTTTAATAGTCATGCATAAGGATGATCATGACTCACACTAGGAGCATGCTTGCCCCAGTCTTGTTGTCATAATCAACCACAAGCAGAAAAAGACAAGGACAACTCATGAAACGTCGCTGCTTCTCTAAATCTTGTTTCTAGGATCTCCTTGAGAAACTAGTAGCATGATTGTCAAAATACAAAAAGAAAGAGTCCTTACCATGATATGTCATTTTTCTAAATCCCAAAATCAGGACCTCGCTGAGAAACTAGTAGTCATGCGTGTCAATTGACATGATACGTCGTTGCTTCTCTAAATCCTGCTTAGTGGGATCTCGCTGAAAAACTAATATCATGATAAAAACTAAAAACAAATTCCAAGTGTTTGCCAAGTGCGTCTAGATGTCGAGTCCATTGATGTGTCAATGTAAATTTAAATGATGCCAAGATGACAAATGTCGAAGGTTGCCATATTCAGGAAGGACACATCCTGAATAATGTCGATGTCTAGGAAGGACACATCCTAAAACACCAATGTCAGAGTTTTGTTCTTCAGAAGGACACATCTGAAAGAACGTTGTTGTCGAGAGGAATGATCCTTAAGTGTCAGAAAGTATCCCTCAAAAATGTCAGATGACAATGCCGATTCCTAGGAAGGACACATCCTAAGGCATAAATGACAGAGGTTATTCTTCAGAAGGACCCATCTGAAAGGTAACCAAGAGTTGATAGTTTGACTGGTTGCAATAATTTGACTTGTTTTGACTAAGTTTGACTTTTTTTTTTCTGAGTTTGACTTGTGTTGGCCATATGTCGATATTGTCATGATGATATGTGCCAATGAGATTGTCTTGCTGTGATAGTGATTGTCATGATGAGTTTTGTTCGTTTGGGAAAGATTCATGTGTGTCAGTGTGATGCCATGAACCCTAATGGACTGACCTCATAGTTCGACATGACTAATGACTGTGTCTTGGGGACCAAAGATTGCATCATGATTTTATTTTGACAAACCTAAAAGGACTGACCTAATGTCTCGGGGACTCAAGTATGAGTCTTGCCTACGTAGCAAATGCACAGAGACAACGTAGTTCGACAATGACATGGACTGACTGACATGACTGACTTTGACTCCATCTTTAGGATTTTGACATTGATTTGGATGTTTTTGTGTTTTTCTTTGGACATTTTATGATTTTTTTGGTCTTTCTTCAGGACGTTTTATGATGTTTTTGTCTTTTTTCAGGACTTTTTATGATGTTTTTGTCTTTTTTCAGGACTTTTTTGATATTTTTGTCTCTTTTTTTTTCATTTTATGATTTTTTTGGATTTTGACGCTTAAGAGGATCGTGACAAATGCATATGATTAATGCCTAAAGATGAGAATCCAAGGACAAACATGATTGTGCCCCCTAGTCAAGCCGGAATACAATTGACAGTGATGACAACGCTGTTTGATGTGGAAGAACGATCCTAAAAACAACATGAGGACGATGATGATAATGTGACAAAAGTATGGAGGTCTACAGCTGGGTCA
The DNA here is from genome assembly GCA_007258455.2 of Sequoia sempervirens. Lineage (NCBI taxonomy): Eukaryota > Viridiplantae > Streptophyta > Pinopsida > Cupressales > Cupressaceae > Sequoia > Sequoia sempervirens. Next base: position 1,412 of record VDFB02095092.1, on the reverse strand, counting down.
GGAACACAGTCAAGTAAAATTTTGGATAATGTGCTTGTATGGATTAGACTCGTTGCATTTGGAATGATGGAGTTTCCTTAGACCGTTTGACAAGGGAAAGCCAAGATAGGTGACAAGCATAAAAGGAAAAAAGGTGGCCTTGGTAAAGGACGTGAGACATGAGACTAAGGAAATGTCATATGGTTTTCAAGGACTATGTCATATAAGGACAATAAGACTATGACGGTCAATGACATGATATTTCGTGAATCGTGTATGACCGAAGGATAGACATGTCAAGATTTTTCCCAAAGCATGATTTATGTGTGCCAGTTTTATGTCAAGACCAAGATAGGTGGGAAAAATGCGTGGAAATAATAGGGCTTAGATGGATGTCAATGTCATAAGGAAGGCATGGGAAATGAGATGACTTGCCCCCAAGTGTAAGAGTCCACATAGACGATTTATTTTACACATGACGCCTGTTTGCCAGGTTTTCATCATGGTACTTATCCAGGGCGCCTATTTGCCAGGTTTTCACCATTGGATGAAATTTTTCTCTTTACTATTTTCTTGATTTTTTTATTTTTTTGGTGTCACCAAGACGCCTGTTTGCCAGGTTTTCATCAGGGTGACGATTTTTTGATTTTTGATTTTTTTGTATTTCTAATTTTGTGGATAGCCTGGATGCTTTAGATAACCACTGACTGTTCTAAATCCATTAATGGTGTCGATGTAGAGACTGGTGCCATGATATGCCAAAAATGACCTTGCTGAAGGAGTTGTCTTGTCAGGATCATAGCACTTGTATACAACTGATCAATGTCAATGTGATCCTTTTTGATACTAGTGTTGGCCTTATCAAAATACGCACATCGCAATAGAGTGCCATGAGAGTCCTTGCGGTAAAGAGTTGTTGCCATGACATGATGGATTCGTGACGTGGGATTTTTGGACTTTAGACGAGATGTAGGATTATGATAGATGATGGTAGATGTGGAGAGGTTGTTTGGACATTTGGATGAATGAATTTTTATTTTCCAAACTTGGGATAGTGGATGATGGATTTTGGAGGAATGGTGTTTGGAACCAACACTTTTATATGTCTTGATTGATGACCATTTTGAAGGAGTTGGACATTTGTTGTATGTGGGAGTCCTCTTGTCTTGTGGCTCCACATTGTGATTGACTTTTGTATTTGACTGGGTGTCTTTGTTCGATTCGTCTTTCTTTGGGATCCATTTTAATTTCATTTGTCCACTTTTCCTTTTGTTTGATTCAATGGCCTTTGAAATTTCATTTTGATCTTTTGACTTGTAAGACTTTTTTTTTTGTTGGTCCCAAAGGGGAGGTTGATTCATGATAGAATGAAAGTTCATGGTGTGGGTGGACGGGGTGTTGGCAACAACCTTATGACAAGGATTTCTCATGGA
>VDFB02095091.1:0-16774 GCA_007258455.2 Sequoia sempervirens | reverse complement strand
AAACCAAAGAAAATAAACATTATGCATATTGATGGTTATTTAGCTGAATTTTTGTCTAGGAATACGGTTGCTCCAAACTATGATGATCCTAGGAGTCCACTTATTACTATTACAATTAATGAGGTAGTAATACCTAATGCATTGGTGGATTTGGGAGTAGCTATTAATGTAATGACAGTGGATGTAATGGAGAAATTAAGTCTTATAGATTTAATTCCTACAACTACAGTCTTGCAGATGACAAATCAATCTATAGCCATTCCAAAAGGTGTTATAAAAAATGTTCTTGTTAAAGTTGATGGATGGGAATATCCAGTTGAATTTCAAATAATTCAATCACTTACACCTAAAGATAGTTATCCAATAATTTTGGGAAGACCATGGTTGGCTACTGTCACTGCTAAAATTGATTGTCGAGAAGGAGGTATGACCATTTCACATGGTCCAGATAGTAAACGTTTATTTTTATATCCTCCTGCTAAACCAACAGAATATAATAAAGTTTGGGTTGACAAACCAGAAGAATTTAGTGGGTAGGACAGTCTGGCCTCTTTGGCCATGGTAGTGATTAAACAACATGGAGAAGACTTAGAGGATGAGTTAGTGAATGAGGTGACACATTTGGCTATAAGTTGTAGTGAAGAAGTAATAGGGGATGTACTAGAAATTTTGGGACAACCGATTGATATAAGTGGAATGGAACAAAATTATGTTACCATGGGGATGCCTTGTCTCTTGGCTAATATGATTCCTAGAACGAGTTATTTCTTTGATGATATTACAAAATTTCACCGACTTATACCTCATAGTTGTCCTCTCAACACTTTGTTACGACCAATACATACTATCACTTTGGCTTATCCAGGAACAAAAAAAATTATGTTGTTACTAGGAAAAAATGTGAATATCAATAGTTGGTTGACAAAAATACAAGAGGATAAATTATTTAATGTGTTGGTAAGAAGGTCTAAAGCTTTTGCTTGGGATTATACAAAAATGAGGGGTATTCAACCAAGTGTTTGTACTCATCACATTTATACTGATCCTAATATAAGACCTATTCATCAACCACAGAGGCAACTCAACCTTGCATGAAAGGATCTTGTTAAAGTAGAGATTAAGAAACTCCTTCGTGCAGGATTTATTTATCCTATCTCAGATAGTAAGTGGGTGTCACCTATGGTAGTAGTACCAAATAAAAATGACAAGTGGAGAATTTGTGTGGATTATAGAGAACTTAATAAAGCCACCTTTAGAGATTATTTTCCTTTACCATTTGTTGACCAGGTTTTGGAAAATTTAGCTAGAAGGAAATATTCTTCTCTTCTAGATGGATTTAGTGGTTACAACCAAATTCAGGTAGCACTAGAAGACCAAGAGAAGACCATGTTTACTTGTCCTTGGGGTATGTATGCATACCGAGTTCTTCCTTTTGGACTTTGTAACACTCCGGCTACTTTTTAAAGGGCTATTTTGGCTATATTTGCAGAACTTGTTAACGATTGTGTAGAGGTTTATATGGATGATTTACAATATATGGTTCAACCTATGATGAAGCCCTTCAGAACCTAGATAGGGTTTTGTAGTTTTTTGAGGAAAATCAACTATCCCTTAGCCATGAAAAGTGCTTAATAATGGTAGAACAAGGAATATTCTTAGGCCATCACATTTCCTCATAAGGAATAAAAGTTGATCCTAAAAAAATTGAAGTCATACAACAATAAACTATACCTCAAACACAAACAGATGTTCAAAGTTTTCTTAGACATGTTGGATATTATAGAAGATTCATAGAAAGCTTTAGTAAGATAGCAGCCCCTATGTTTTCTCTACTCCAAAAAGATGTGGAGTTTAGTTGGACATCTGAGTGTCAACAATCATTTAAAACGATAAAAGAAAGGCTTGTGTTTGCTCCTGTACTACGTGGACCAAATTGGAGTCATCCCTTTCACATTTATGTTGATGCTTCAGATGATGCAATTGGTGTAGTATTAGGGCATGAAGATGAGGATGGGGGTAAATATGCCATATATTTTATTAGTAAAAACTTAACATCTGCTGAGAGAAATTACACAACAGAAAAAAAATTCTTAGCAGTGGTTCATTCCATTAAAAAGTTTTGTCATTATATTATAGGATATAAAGTTATATTTTACACAGATCACTCAGTTGTAAAATATTTAATGAATAAACTTGTAGTTAATGGTCGAATAATGAGATGGTTATTACTTCTTCAGGAGTTCAATTTGACAATACTTGACAAACCGGGAAAATTTAATGAGGTGGATGATTTTCTATCTAAAATTAAACAAGAAGAGGGTGATCGAGCACCTATACAAGATGAGTTCCCTGATGAAAATTTGTTTGCTATCTCTATAAAGGTTCCTTGGTTTGCTGATATTGCCAACTATTTGGCTACTTCTGAAGTACCTCCTGAATTTACATTTAAACAAAGAAAGTGAATTATTCAAGAATGTGCACCATTTAAATGGATTAATGGGATTTTATTTCATTGTGGACCTGATATGGTTTTGAGAAGATGTGTTAGGGCTAATGAAACTTATAGTATTCTAAGGGCCTATCACGATGATCCTTCAGGGGGTCATTATTCTACAAAAAGAACTTTCCATAAAATACTAGGTATTGGATATTATTGTCCTTCAATGCATAAAGATGTTAAAAATTATGTTCGTCATTGTGATGAATGTCAAAGAGTAGGAAGACGAACTACTTCGACAGAGATGTCGTTACAACCCTAGGTAACTTTGGAACCATTTGAAAAATGGGGGTTAGATTTTATCAGCCCCATAGATCCTTCCTCACAAGGGAAATAATATATATTAGTTTGTATCGATTATCTAAAAAAATGGGCTGAAGTTCAAGCTTTACGAGTTGCTAGAGAAGAGAAAGTTGCTAATTTTCTCTATAATAAAATTTTTCTTTGATTCGGAGCCCCTCGAACTATCGTTATAGATCAGGGACCCCAATTTATGTCCAAAGTTCTCCAAGCATTTACGAACCATTTTTAGGTGAGCCATAAGAAGTCATCCCCTTATCACCCTCAAGCAAATGGTCAGGTAGAGGTGACTAATAGGGAGTTAGAAAACATACTGACAAAAACTGTCTCTTTAGGAAGAAAAGATTGGGCCAGGAAATTGCCTGAAGTCGTTTGGGCGTACAATACAACATGGAAATCTACAACTAGATTCAGTCCCTATGAGCTTGTTTTTGGAAAGAAACCTCTTCTTCCCATTGAATTTTAACTTCAAACCCTATGAATAGTTATGGAATTGGGTCTAGATTTGAAATGAGCTCAAATAGAATGAGTTTTACAGTTAAATGAGTTGGATGAGCTTCGTTTAGATGATGTTCATCAAACTGAACTAGTTCAACATCAACGGAAAGTTTGGCATGACAAATATATTAAAGAGAGAATTTCATAATGGTGACTGGGCCTTGCTATTTAATTCAAGATATAAAGACCATAAGGGAAAACTCAGAACTCATTGGTTGGGGCCATATGAAATCTTTGAGGTTTTCTCGAATGGAAAAGTTCAGTTAAAACCTATTGATGGTGATTTACGAACTCTCTTAGTTAATGGTCATCGCCTACGTATTTATCATAAACTAGTTAATAAAGAAGAATTTACAAAGCTGGTAGAAATGTAAGGAGAGATCCAATGTATTGACTCTGCCAAGGTAGAGTCTATTTGATTTAATGTTTATTGTTATCTAAAAATAAATAAATTTGAAGATGGATGAAAAATTGTAATAAAAAGACATGTGTACCTAATTTGTTTTCAAATAATTTTTCATAAATTCTCAGACTTAACACGTATTTTCATTTTGTAGGACCTCTCATAAAGGAATAACAACTTTCGGAGCACCGTTTCAAGATGCTCTGGAACTTGATCATTCAGCTGGCTAGTGCTCCGGAACTTGGAGGTCTAAACGTCGATGCTCCAGAACCCGCTCTTCAGCCTACCATGATGGAAGGATGTTCTTGTGGAATGATATAACTCTTGAAGTTTGAGTTAAGTGGTGTTCGTTATTTTCTTCTTTCCAATTGTTGCTCTGGCTGCATCTTTCGACGATGCTTCAAAACTTTCATTTGGTTGCTACTCCAACTGCATCTTTCAACGATGCTCCAAAACTTTCATCTAGTTGTTGTGTTGCTTTGACAACATCTTTTGACGATGCTCCAGAACTTTCACTTCGTTGTTGCTCCAGCTGCATCTTTCAACAATGCTCCAAAATTTTCATTCGGTTACGGTTTCAGTTGCATCTTTTGGTGATGCTCCAGAACTTATCCATTTTCCAAGCTCCTAATGCATGCCTTACGCGTGCTCCAGAACTTTAACCACTTTCTTTGTCCGAATGCATGCTTTACGTGTGCTCCAGAACTTATTCATTTTTCATTTTGCCAACTCCTTTCTAGAAATTTTTTCAAATCTTTCTTGATGCTTTGATTATCGTACATTGGTACATGCGCCTTCTTTTGCCATTATAAATAAAAGTCACCATAATAGCCTGTCTTCATTAATGACTTCATCATCCATGAGCTTCCCCATTCATGTCATAATAATTATACCGTCACCTCAACCAATACCCTTGCATCATCCTGTCAAATCGGTAGAGGTATAAGATCTTCAAGCAATCATGGAATGAAAGTAAGTACAATTTTTTGTTTTAAATAAGTAGTTATTTCCAAATAAAATATGATTGATTGGAAAAAGTTTCATTTCCCAATTTAGTAAATTGAGCCACTTGGTGATTAATTGTTAAGTACGCTACTCTTTTTGCGGCCCTTCATGAAAATTTAAATTATTACACAGCAAGATCTGAGCAAGAGTAGAGTAAATGATTACAATTTGATCATATTTTCAAAAATATCAGTGCACAAGTCCTTGGCATTATTGAATTTTTCAGCAGGGTGGTAAGCAAGAGAGAGAAAAAATGGGCACTACAAAGAAGAAATCTGAGCCGGCTTCTGCAGAAAAGTTGTTGGGGTTAAGTAATATCTCTCGACTATTTGAAGAAGTGGGATGGTTGGATTTTGTCAGGAAATTTGAAGGGTATAATGAAAAGCTGATGAATGCATTTGCAAAAAACTACTCTAATGGTCAAGTGATTCTGCATGGGAAGCATTTCAAGGTGAGTTCAAAAATTATCTCTTCTATTTCACGTTTAGAATATTCTGGTATTAAAATATCTGAAACCACACAAATTACATATCAGAAATTATCAGAATTATTCCTTAAACAGGGAGATCCTCAACCCATGATAGTTGTCAGTACTAGGGGACAAGATAAGGGGTTTCAACGAGCTTCTATCTTAGAACCCTAGGGTACTGTTGTTGAATGGATTATTAGATATTTTACTTGTGAAGGTCAACTCACCACTGTGGTAGGACCAACATTCTGCATGTTAACACATTTGTGGCATGGGAAGGAAAACCCTGCTCTAAGGGTTAATTGGCCTCATTTCTTGAATGATTCTATTAATTCTTCAATAGAGAGATACAAAATTGGTTCAGGGCCATTAAAACACCATGGGTTTATTCAATTGATTTGTAAATATCATTTCCGTAAGAAACCTAAAAGCAAATGGGAAAATTTTTTGGGGAAGTTTGATATGCCTACATCAGGAAGGAAGTTAGAATTAGGAGAATCTTCAAAACAAGTTGCTTCACCTTCCGGAGCAACTTCCCTTGAAGACCCTAAGGCTCCTGAACCCCAAATTCCTACCATAGTTGGTGAGGAAGTGCCAGAATTTAGAAATGATGAGTTTGAAACTCTGGCCTAGATAGAAGATGTAGAGATAATGAATCCAAATGTGGATACTCATCCTGTTAAGAAGAGGAAAAGAAGAACTATTCTTCTAAATGATCCAACTATTTTAAATTATCAGGATACTCCTCCTTTAAGGCGGAGTAAAAGATTATCCTCTGGATATGCAGAAACCCCAGCACAGAGTAAAGAGAATAGGTCAAAATCTAAAAAGCAAAAGAAAAACTTGGAAACTGAGGAGTCAATTCACCAATCCTCAAAAAAAGAAATGTTTGTTGAAGAAGTACATTTTCACTTGGTGTCTGAAGAAGAAGCTGTAGAACAAGAAAAATAGCAAATAGAAAGGGTACAATCTCCACTTCCTATGGAGGTTCATGAAAATATGTTAGGAAAATTGTCTCCAATTATTAATAAAGCTGTTGAAATTATTGAAACTAAATATTAACATAGAATTGGAAAAATTGAAATTAGAGATAGAAGAGTTAAGAAGTCAGTTGCATGAAAATAAGGAAAAGATGGAATTACAACAAGAGGAAATAATGGTGTATAAGATTGTAATAAATGAAAGGAATCAAGAAATTCAGGATTTAAAGTTGGAAATGCAAGGAAAAGATACATCTATTAGTGAGCTGCAAATACAAATTCAGAATTGTGATAAGGAAAATAGGATACACAGGGATGGATTAAATAAAGAAATTCATAATTTAAAAGGAAATTTTATGCTCATGTTTTCAGCATTTGAAGAGGAAAAGAAAAGATAGAAAGAAGAATTAAATACTTCTCTTAGTAAGATTGTAGAATTAGAGCAGGACTTGTAGGAAAGCACAAGTAAACCAAAGATGGAATCTAAAGAAGTTCAAACTGAGCCAACGGTAACTAAATGGTTCCAAATTCAGATTCCTCCATTATTAATGAAATGGATGGAACTGTGCTATTTCCTAAGAAATGCACAAGTTGAGAATAACAGATTGAAAATGGAAATGGTGTTATTAAGAGAAGCATTTCATAGAGCTTATAAGGGGAAACAAGATGCATGTCAAATAGTTGAATTTCTTTTATCCTATAGAAGACCATCCAGATTGTATTCCATGTTTTTGAATGAACAATGTTTTAGATGGAAATTGCTTAGAATTTACAATGATCAGCCTTATGAACCTAATGATAAAGAATTTGTTAAAAAATTTGCAGACTCAAAGCCTGAGGAGAAAGATATGCTCTGTGAATTCTTTACCCATGATCTTTTGTTAGAGAAGCATACTGATTTCTTTGTTAATATTTTTGTGGGGGAAGTGCAATTAAGATCTCTATTGTCTACTATGTGGAATCAAATCCATTGGCAAGAATGTAATAAAGAATATGTTCAAGTAGAGAAAAGTATAGGACTTAAAATGAGATCTCCAAATAGTAGACCAAAAGCTTTTAAAAAGACATTTGTAGCTCTTTTGCTAGATGAGAAAATGAAGGAAAGGTATGATGATAGCCTTCGAGTTTGCTATAATCATTTCATAGAACAGGGGAAAAAATTGGTTGGCAAGGCTTGGCATGCATGTGAAGAGAGATACACTCCATTGCCTATATATTTAAAGAAAAGAGAAGTGATCTCTCCTCTTGGTCTTAGATGGTCCTTTAGAAGAGCAGATGCCTTGGCCAAAATTCTAGGAGATCTCAGAACAAAATGGATAGGAATGAGGTACAAACCTCCTTTACTACTATATCCAGCCCCTGCTTTTCATATTAATACAAATCAGGATGAAATTTTTTTCAATGAATGGAAATAGGGATTTGCTTTTCATGGAGGTTTCCACAATTCCCCTATAAACTTTGATGTCACAACAAAAGATTTGTATGATATCAATGCAAATATGAAGGGAGTAGAGGGTAGAGTTATAATCAGGGGACAGGAGGACCTGCCAAGAACTAGGAAGGGGAGGAAATGATGAGGTAAAAATAACCTCATCATGATAATACCATAAAGACCTGGTTCATACATGCAAATCTCTATCCTCTACCAATTAATTAAATTTTAGGAGAAATAATTGCTTAATTTTAGTAAGAACTTGTATAAACTTTATTTCTTTTGATTTCTTAAAGTAATTTTCCAATACATATTTAATTGGTTGTTTTAAGTGTTTTGTAGATAATAAGCGGTCAATCAAAGTTACAGATTGAAGCATCCAGCTGGCACGTGCTCCAGAACAGTTAGAGATATATGCTAGAAATATGCTCTGAAACTTCAGGGTGATGGACCGAAGATGTTGTTCTTAAAGTTGTTATTTCTGTTATCCTTTGAATTAAAGACCTTATGGCTTGACTTGAGCCTCTTAAATATTGTGTAATAGGATTAAAGATATACGAGTTATCCGTAGATCTGTTTAGATATTTTCAATGGTTATCCATACCATCTGAAATATAGCATGTAGTTACAGTTTCTCTATAAAAAGATACAGTCTCTGGAAGTAAGATATATAGTGAAAAGTAATGTTATACTGTCAGAATGTTTCCAAGGTTTATGAATAAAGAGATTGTTATCTAAAATTCTGAGTTACGAATCATGGATGATAATTATGATTGATAGAAATGTTTCTAAAATAGCTGTGAATGTGAGTTGAGAATGAATGTGTTGACCCATGAGTTGGCCACTCGACAGGACTAGATAAGTGTTCTCTTTTATTATACTATTGTTCTGGAGAGAGTCATTTAAATTTACTGTTATGAAATTTTAGCTTTGAAGTATTTGTTATCTTTTCAACTTCCGTAGTTTTTGTTTTTCAGTGTTAGAATTTTTACTATTAAGAAAATGTTTTATGGATTGCTAAAAGCTTTTTTGCTCTTATAATTTTTTAGCTTCTTAGTTTAGTTGTTTCTATTGCTTTTAATTTATTTATTATGCTTTTTAATTTAGTTATTATGCTTTCTAAATTAGTATACTTATGCCTATAGTTCAAGCATTTTCTGTTTTCTTAGGAATAGATTACTTTATAGTTTGATAGTTACATAGTTTGAAGTTAGAATTAATCTTAAGTTGTTCTTAAAAGTTAGGAAACCTGAGGGAGATACTCTGGACCTCTTCTATTGCAGATTTCCTTGAACACTACCCGGTCGACAAATTGAATATTATATTCTAAAGTAATGGGACCTAACGACAACCTATCATGCATGAGGCTCAAATGGTAGATGTGGATAGTGATAGCGAAGAGCCAACAGTCGACACACATTCCAATAGAGGAAGAAGCCAACCTGTCACAAATAGCACCTATTGTCAGGTTTTCACTACTTGCTTTTATTGCACTTTTTTCAGATTTTATGATTTTTTGTATTTTTTCTCTTTTTGATTTTTTGTATTTTTTCTTTTGATTTTTTTTGTATTTTCCTTTTTGATTTTTTATTGTGACCAAGACACCTATTTGCCAAGTTTTCATCGTATTTAATTCATTTTTTAGGACATTTTCTGATGTTTTTGGATTTTTTTAGGACTTTTACCGATGCAGTGGATGAATCATGTGTAGAATTTCTTGAGATGGAGGTTGTTCATGGGCTCTTCGAATATGTCCCCTTCTGGCGTGGATAGATGGTATGCTTCTGAACCATAGACTGACACAATGACAAAGGGTCCCAACCAATTTGGTTCAAACTTTCCTTTCTTCTCCCTATCCTGCTAGTTGCGTGGGTTTTCCTTCAATACCAAGTCACCAACTTGAAATGTTCTTGGTTTGAACTTATGATTATAACTTTTGGACATCCGTTGTTGGTAGGCTTTCAAGTGATTCACTGCATGTTGGTGTCATTCATCCAATAGTTCCAGCTCTTGCAATCTAGATACTCGGTAGTCCTCGTTAGAAATGATGCCTTTCAATGAAACCCTGAGTGATGGTAATTCAACCTCAATGGGTACAATGGCCTTAGACCCATACACAAGAGCATATGGTGTGGCTCATGTTGGTGTGCGAATACTAGTGTGGTACGCCCATAGAGTAGGGTTTAATTGGATGTGCCAATCGTGTCCAACATCATTGACCATTTTCTTCAAGATTTCCAAAATAGTTTTATTGGAGGCCTTTGCTTGACCGTTTCCCTAAGGGTAATATGGTGTAGTGAAGCGATGTTTGATATTGAACTTCTCACACAATTCTTGCATGTCATGATTTTTGAACGGTCTTCCATTGTCAATAACAATGGATTGAGGGATGTTGTACTGATAGATGATGTAATTGAAGATGAAGGATGAAATTTTCTTTCCTATGATGGTGATTAGAGGAACAAATTCAATCCAATTCATGACATATTACAAGTTTGTGATGATAAACTTGTGTCCATTTGACGAAGATGGATGAATTTTACCAACAAGATCCAATCCCCACTAACAAAAGGGCCATGTTGAAGTGAATGGTTGAAGTTCTTGTGCTGGTGCATGAATGAGGTTGCCATGTATTTGACATTTTTGACATTTCTTGATGAATTGAAAAGACTCCTTCTCCATGTTTGGCCAGTAAACCCTAAACAAAGGAGTTTCTTGGCTAAGGTTAAACTGCTTGAATGAGTTCACAAACACCCTCATGAACTTCTCGTAAAGTTCTTTCAGATTCATTGTGTTCCAGACATCAAAGGAGAGTTTTGTCAAGACCTCGTCAGTATAGAACATCTACGATAAGAGTATGTCGAGTGGCTTGGCGAATGAAATTTCATTTTTGATTTTGAGGCAAGTTGGGTGGAAGGGTGTTATCTTTTAGATAGGTATAAATTTCACCATAGATTGAGGTATTGGAATCAACTAGGTGACAGATAACTTGGGACTCGGTATCGTCATAAGCAGGGGAAAATAGTTGTTCCACCATGAACTTGTAACAAATTCTTTTCTCTGGAATTTGTAACAAAGAAGCAATAGTAGCCATGGCATCGACAACTTTATTGTCCACTCTTGAAATCTATTCAAATTTGATATCCACAAAGTATTTTTTAAGATCATCAATCATTCTTTTATAGGGCATTAGTTTGTCATCCTTTTTTTGATGATCATCATTGAACTGGTTAATGACCAACTAAGAATCTCCATATACTTGTAATTATGGGATTTTCCATTCTATAGTTGTTTTGATGCCAATGATTAATGCTTCATACTCTGCCATGTTGTTAGTATAAGAGAACATCAATCTGTATGATTTTGGTATGGTATGTCCTTGTGACAAATAGGATTCTGGCTCTTGATCCAAGTTGTGTGTGATCCATCAAAGTATAATGTCCATTGTTTTGCAGTCAAGTTGAGGACATCAGCGTCTAGAAATTCAATGTGTAAAGGATGATCATCTAGTAGAGGTGCTTCAGCTAACTGGTTGGTGATTGCTTGTCCTTTAATTGATTTCCTATCCACATATTGGATGTCAAATTCACTTAGTAACATAACCCATTTGGCTAGTCTTCCAGTTAGGTTAGCTTTGTTGAGGAGGTATTTTAGTGGATCTATTTTGGCTATTAACTTGATGGTATGAGTTAGCATGTAGTGTTGTAGCTGTTGGGTGGTGAACACAACTGCCAAGCAAGCATTTTCAATGGATGTATAATTGATCTCATAGCCATTTAGCATCCCATTGATATAATAAATTGCCCTTTCTTTTCCTGCTGAATCCTCTTGTTCTAACAAGGCTTCCAATGATATCTCAATTGTTGCAATGTATAAAAAGAGTGGCTTTCCTTCTGTTGGTGGTACTAAGATAGGTGGACTCATTAGATATTGTTTTAATTGGTTGAAGGATCCTTCGCATTTCTCATCCCATCAGAAAGAAACATTTTTATGCAGCAAGTGAGTGAAAGGATGGGTTTTGTCTGCCAGTTGTGAAATAGATCTTCAGATTGATTGAAACCTCCCTTGTAGAGATGATAGCTGACTGATGTTTTTGGGTGGCAACATCTCCATGATAGCTTTAACTTTTGTTGGGTCTACCTCAATTCCTTTTTCTAAAACTGTATATCCTAGGAGTTTGGCTGAAGTCACCCCAAACACACATTTTGTTCAATTCAATCATACATTGAATTTCTCCAGTCTAGTGAAGATTTTGTCTAAGATCTCTAAGTGTCCCTCCCTAGTATATGATTTGGCCAATAGATCATCCACATAGTCTTCCATGAAGGTATGCATCATATCATGAAAAATTGTTGTCATGGTGCGCTGATAAGTAGCTCCTGTGCTCTTCAATCCAAATGACATGAAATTCCAACAGAATGTTCCCCACGGGCATGTGAAGGTTGTCTTATCTTGATCCTCTTGAGCTATCTTGATTTGATTATAACTGGAAAAACCATCCATAAGTGATAACATGCCATGTCCTGCCGTTAAGTGCACTATGATGTTTGTGTTAGGTAGAGGAAAATCATCTTTAGGACAAGCCTTATTAAGATCTCAGAAATCTCTGCAAATAAGAATGTTTTTATCGGGCTTTGAGACTAGTACAATATTAGAGATCCACTCAGCATAATCAATGGATCTGATGAATCCTACATCTAACAACTTCTTTAGTTTTGCTTTTATGAAGAGGGCAATATTTGGATGCATTTTCCTTAGTTTCTGCTTGACTGGTTTTACTCCTGGTGGTAAGGATAGGTGATGCATGATGAGTTCTGGATCAATCATTGGCATGTCAGCATATGACCAATCAAAATTAATTTTTTTTTTGTGAAAATTTTGAGGAGGCTTGGTTTTTCTTGGTCTGTCAAGGATGCCACTAGATGAATAGTCTTCATTGTCTTTGCATTGCTGATATTGACAAACTATGTGGGTTCAATCAATACCTTTTATCTTTCCTGAAAGTGCTCTGGGAGAGTGTCAAATCTTCCATCCTTTGATGCCTCATAGAGGTTTTTGCTATTGGATGCACTCTTTGTTTTTACTTTTTTTGGATCTGATACTACCATTGAATGGTTTTCACCATTAGATCTATTTCTTGTATTATTCATTTTGCAGCTGAAAGATTTGACACTCCCCTAATTGGAAGCTTCATTATGACGTTCAATGGTGGAATTTGTTCCAGGGTTGTTGGAACAGAGGAAATTGATGATGGAATCATCATTTGAAAAGGTGGGGATATCGAATGGCTAAGTTTGGTCCTAGTCTATGAGTTCAGGATGTACTAGGGGTAAGGAATCACTAGATTGGTTAAGGTCAGAGATAGCACGAGTCCTGATGGAAAAGTCTTCAATTTTTCCAATAGCAAAGTTGAGGTCTATAAGGTAACTTTCCTCCGAATTATCTGTTTCACTTCGAGTCAAATCATCTTCGCTGGAATCATCAATGTGTTGTGATCCTACTTCAAGCAGTTTAGAACCTGAACCTTGTCCCTCCTCGAGTAGGGGTGCATACTTGTGTACTACATCAATGTCCTTATCATGACAAGACTCTTCTGATAATGAATCCCACTCATATTCATTGGAATCAGTTTCGTGATCATCACTAGCTTGTAATTGCAAGATTCTTTCAACCACCCTCTAAGTTATCTCTTCTTTTGTCTCCTCTTTATAACCCAACCCAGTCTTGTCTTTTGGATTGATTAGGAGGGGTTGAATTGGTTGTACAATTCCTTCTTTTCTTTTTCCTACAGGGCCTTTTCCCTCATATCCCATCTTTTCCAAAATAGTGAAGCCTTTTCCATATTGTGTTGTTTGTACATTTGCAGTTGTTGTTTGGGACTCTTCTTCATCCTTATAAAGATAGTTTAGAACATCCTTGTCTTCTACTTCGTCAACTATGGTGCCTGCTTTTACAGATTGACCATCAAAGAGTGTAACTGGTTGTGATGACTGTTGTGTTGATGTTGAGGGTTGTCCATATGACTTTGGGGAAGAGAGCTGTGAAATACATAGAGATCGTTCAATGAAATATTCACCCACACCTTTATCTTTGACTTGGACTTTTTTCTCAAATTGTTTTGACAAGGAATTTAATTGGGCCATGATTTGAGGATGTAGAAGGGGCAACTTCTTCCCTTTTCTTATAATGTTTAGACATGGAACTAGATTGTCCTTTATGATTTGAGGAAATGACCAACGGTATTGATGAGGAACTTGATTGGATTTGATCATTGGAAGGGATGAAAGTGGAAGCTTCTTTGTTATGAGGCACAAAGATATTTTGGACATATTTTAGAGTGTCGTAATACTAAGGACTATTAGAATCGGCTGAGATGGTGATTTCTTGGCCACCACAAGGGAATTTCAAACATTGGTGGTATGTTGATGGGACCGCTTGCATTTCATGGATCCATGGGCAACCTACTAGTATGTTGTAGGTCAAATCCTTGTCCAAGACTTAGTAGATTACATCTTTATGAATTGGTCCTACTTGAATAGGTAAGACAATCAATCCTTGTGAAGATCTTTCCTCATCATCATATGCTTTTATTGTAATCTTTTTCTTTGAATCTATTGCATTCTCAAAAAATCCTAAGGCACAAACAAGCTTTAAAGTACATATATTCAGGTCGGCTCCCCCATCTATTAGGACGCATTTGACACGATGTTTATGAATTAGGACTTCAATATGGAGTGCGACATTGTGGGGATGAGAAATAGATGCGTCATCATTTTCTGAAAATGATAAGCAATGAGGTGCAGTCAAATGTCCCACCGTGGCCTCAAATTTACAAACTTCCAGATTTGTTGGTACGGTTGTGTCCACTACGGCTTTTTCCAAAATCTCTTTGTGGGCGGGTGAAATCTTGAGCAGTTCCAATATCAATATTTGTGCGGGGATCTTTTGTACCTAGTCTACTATGTTATATTGATTGGATGAGGCAACAAGTGTTTTAGATGAACTCCCTTTTAGGACATATTTGGCCTGTGCTCTCGTGGTTGCATTTACTGGCATGCTGTCTTTTTTCCCATTCATTTTAGTGACATTAACTTGAGTATCAGTTGTAGCTATATCTGGTTTGATGTCATTAATTTGATTTTCAATGGTAATGATGTCTTGTTTTTGTTTAATTGGATTGTTGGTTGCAATGATGTCTTGGTTGTCATTGGTTTCAATATTATTCATTTGATCTTCTATTGCTGAGATATGAAGGATGACAATATCATGGGCATAGTTTATGTTTTTTCCCCTTGCTGTGTGTTGTAGAGAACTCCCCTTTTTCATAATTCGGTAAGGGATTTTTGAATGCTCTGTGATCGACATTTGTTTGGGGTCCTTCTATTCATATGACTTTTTCATCTATTAAATCTTGTATCTTGTGTTTCAATTGCATGCAACTATTTGTTTGATGAGCTTTGCACTGATGAAATTCACAGTAATAAGCATCATTCCACCATGATGATTTTACTTTGGTTCAAAGCCTCGAGTGTCAGGTAGTGTTATGAGGTTAATTGCAAGAAGTTCCCTCAATACAGATTTGTGTGATTGACCCAAAGGTGTAAATTTTATGCGGTTTGATTGTGTTTGATAGGGTGGAGGTTTGGACATGGTATTACTTTGATTATGGATG
Source organism: Sequoia sempervirens (assembly GCA_007258455.2). Classification (NCBI taxonomy): domain Eukaryota; kingdom Viridiplantae; phylum Streptophyta; class Pinopsida; order Cupressales; family Cupressaceae; genus Sequoia; species Sequoia sempervirens. The sequence continues at coordinate 1,518 of VDFB02095091.1, read as the reverse complement.
TTTTGATTATTGTGTTGGTTGACATTTTGATTAGTGCCTTGATTGATGTTTTGATCAATCTTGGTTGTGGTTCTTGATAGATTAAAGATTGGTTCGGCATTATGTGTTTCGGTGGCACCATCATAGCATTCTTGTTTCTTGTCCAAAATTTTGATTTCTCATTGTTGTTGTGATGGTTGGAAGAGCTAGCATTGTTTGATCCTTCATTCTGAATTTTCAATACCCCTCTTTTGACTAAAGCTTCTTCAATTTTGACATTTTTTTCTACCATCTTCTCAAAGCTAGGGGGACATTATAATTGCAGCCTATAGCTCATTTCACTGTTAAGGTTATCAATAAAAATCTCCATCTTTTCTTGTTCGGGTATGGGACGAGCATATTGAGCGAATAACATTCTCCACCTTTGTAAGAATATGAGAAAGAATTCTCCTTGTTTCTGTTTGGTATTAAAAAGATCCTTCATGGTTATCTCATGTGAAATGTTATATGAATATTGAGTGATAAATTTGTTGACAAGTTCTTCAAAGGATCTTATGCTTGGTTCTAGTTTCGAAAACCATTCCATACAATGGCCTCCCAAGCTACGAGGAAAAACTCTCATCAAGTATGTGACCTCATGAGCAAACTCGAGACTCATGGTTCAAAATTCTCTAACATGGTCTATGGGGTCAGATTTTCCATTGTATTTGTCATATTTTGGGAGGTCGTAATTTGGTGGAAATGGTATCATGTTCAAATTCCTATCAAAAGGGTAGGGAAAAATATCTTGTAACAAGTATCTTTTGTAGTCCCTCTTTGCATGTCTTGCAATTGTTGTTGAAGGTTCTTCATTTGATGTGTTAGAGTAGCCATTTGTTCTGTATTTGATGTTTCAATTTCAGTTTTCTTGGGAGTTCCCTTCAATTTGTTGACATAAAAATCACTTGGTAGTTTAACCCCTTGGTTTGCTAACATTAGAAGGTATTTTTCTCCATCCTTTTCAAAGATCCTTTCTAGGAATTTGTGAAATTTGGGATCTTGGTTTGCCTGTTCTATTTCCTTGATTATTTCTTTTGTTTCATTTTGAGGAATTTTGTGAAAGGGATTTTTTTTTGGTTCACCCATGGTATTTTGAGGTTCAAATTCCTTATCCTTAAGTTTTTGCTTTTGGGATCTTGTTAAAATGGGCATGCAAGTGATTAAGGTTTGCTAAATTTTGATCGTTGTTTAGAGGTTCCAAAGAAATACCTAGGTCGAATAGAATAATGAATCCTATTAGTGAGACCAAGGTAATAAAATTTGATGTAAAGTGTGTTGTTTCTAGATGAAGGATGATAAATCCTAATGGGAAAACTCAACTTGATGATCAAATTTGGATTTTGATGATGGTTGGGAACTTTTAGATGTTTGATCAAAGTTTAGGTAAAGGATTTTACTTGTCAATGCTAGCTTTTCCAAGTTTACAACAATGTTGGGATGAGGAAATAAATTCTCTATGGAAAAGATCCCTAAATCTGGTTTCAAAATGTCAAATAGGAG